>SKCR01034816.1:0-81873 GCA_019454045.1 Zanthoxylum bungeanum | reverse complement strand
GTTTATATGTCTATCCCGATTTGCTTGTGTTATGATGTGTGGCATGGTTGAAAATAAAAGAAAAGTCTTTAAAGAAAAAATTTAAACCACCTATAACCGATAAGCGTGAAGCTACCCATGGGCGAGTGTTAGGACCACCATGAGGAGAAATGCTACCTTAAATGATAGGTGTGTTAAAAAAAGAGACAAAAGAAAAGAAAAAAGAGAGACAAAAGAAAAAAGAAAAGCATACCATATTGAGCATAGAAAAAGCAATTGCAGAGCATAATTGAGATATCTAGGTTGGTTTGACCCATCGATCCCAATTTTTGAAACGAAATCATTGAGTTGGCTTACCTGGGAACCAAGCTGTAAATGAACCTTTTCACATACAAACTGTGAGTTCAGCTTAGATGATTTATTTAAAGACTTGGATTTTAGTTGCATTGAGTGTTTTGAAGGTTCTCTGGTTTCATTACTGGGCATTCTTTGAGGACAATAATATGTGTAACTATTGAGACTATTTCATAGCCCGTAATGTAGTATGTCGATACGGAATGCCACGTCACATAGTGACAGACAATAAAGTCCAATTTCAGGGAGAATGCACATTTAGAAACCTGAGAATCGGAAGACATGATCCCAAAAAGATGGGGCCACTTTCAAAAAGGCATAATCCACCCTGACTCAGTGCAGGTAGAAAAAAGAAAAAAGCTGAGCCAGGTCTCGGGGCGACCAGTCTACAACCCCACGGATAAGGGACACAAGTGGACCTTGAGTCATGAGGCCAAAGAAAACTGAGTAATCACCGAAGGAGAATCGGTAGAAGGAAACTATAAGCAGGCCCATGGGGCAACCAAAGACTTCTATAGGCAAATGGCACCCTCTAGCGCGAGGAAGGCCTAACCAAGGATAACATCAAGCCAATAGGACAAAGAAAACCCATCGCAATAGGGAATGCATCCATGCAACACGTCGCATACACATATTTTCTTGTTTCGTGTTCGCAGGCTTTGAAGAAAAAGAAAAAGCGGTGAAGACAAGCAACTCCTCGGGAATGAGGACGAGCAAGTCGGGAATGGCACACCGGGAATGGAGAACAACCTCGGGAATGAGGACAAGCAACTCCTCGGGAATGAGGACGAGCAAGCCGGGAATGGCACTCCAGGAATAAAGAACAACCTCAGGAATGAGGACGAGCAACTCCTCGGGAATGAGGACGAGCAAGCCGGGAATGGCACTACGAGAATGGAGAACAACCTCGGGAATGAGGACCAGCAACTCCTCGGGAATGAGGATGAGCAAGCCAAGAATGGCACTCCGGGAATGGAGAACAACCTCGGGAATGAGGACAAGCAACTCCTCAGGAATGAGGACGAGCAAGCAGAGAATGTCATTATGAGAATAGAGAACAACCTTGGGAATGAGGACGAGTAAGCCGGGAATGGCACTCTGAGAATGATGATGAATCAGGGGGCGAAGTGCCTCACCACCATCAGGTTGATAGTTTTGGGAATGAATCCCAGGATCGAGGCTCATATTATCAACAATTTCAGGAAAGAATCCCAGGGTCGAGGCCCAAATTATCAGCAGTTTTGGGAATGAATCCCAGGGTCGAGGCCCACAGTATCAACAGTTTCAGGAATGAATCCCAGGGTCGAGGCCGACATTATCAGCAGTTTTGGGAATGAATCCCAGGGTCGAGGACCACATTATCAACAGTTTTGGGAATGAATCCCAGAGTCGAGGCCCACATTATCAGCAGTTTTGGGAATGGATCCCAGGGTCGAAGCCCACATTATCAGTAGTTTTGGGAATGAATCCCAGGGTCGAGGTCCACATTATCAACAAGTTTGGGAATGAATCCCAGGGGTCG
The DNA here is from genome assembly GCA_019454045.1 of Zanthoxylum bungeanum. Taxonomy (NCBI): domain Eukaryota; kingdom Viridiplantae; phylum Streptophyta; class Magnoliopsida; order Sapindales; family Rutaceae; genus Zanthoxylum; species Zanthoxylum bungeanum. The sequence goes on along the minus strand of SKCR01034816.1, from coordinate 80,018 downwards.
AAGTACCTCGCCATCAAGTCAACTCAGTTCGGGAATGAATCCCAGAGATCGGAGCATCTCACACTCGGTGATTCGTGAACAAAACCCAGGGTTCAAAGTGCCTCGCCATCAACTCAACTCAGTTTGGGAATAAATCACACTCGGTGGTTCAGGAATGAAGCCCAGGGGTCGAAGCACCTCACCATCATATCAGCTCAGTTCGGTAATGAATCCTAGAGATCGAAGCATCTCACAGGGATGAACTCTAGGGGTCGCAGCACCTCGCCATCAAATCAACTTAGTTCGGTAATGAATCATAGAGATCAAAACATCTCACATGGATGAAACCTAGAGATCGAAGCATCTCACAAAAGCAGCAAAACAACAGGTAAGCCCGACAACGGCTGAAGAACCAGGTAAGTAAAAATACATGCATGACTTTGATAGGGTTGTCACTGTCGCACACTGCACAAGCCCTATCAAAGTGCGGGCGACTGTAGGCACTGTATTTTTTCATAAGCCCGATGATGAGCCTCGTATAGAGGCACTACCTGAAAAGTTACGGGAATCACGGGAAACGAATGCCAGAAGGAAAAACCTCCAAAAATTAACCCTTTATCGGATTCAGACTCACTAGCCCGCCTCGTATTTGCTCAACCGCTGTTTCAAACTTTAGCCTCGAACAAGCCCCAAACACCTATAACACGCCCATGGCCCACCACAAAAAGCCCACATGCCCAAGCCTTCCCAAATAGAAATACCATGCAAAACACATGTCAAAATCCCTCAAATCACCTTCCAATTTAACACGATTTAAAATATCATTCTTATCAAATTTACAAAAATCCTTTCCCTAAATAATTTAAGGGAATATCTCCCAAATTTGAATGATTTATTTCCTTACTTAGGAGATCATTTGTCACTATAAATTGAAGACCAAATCACCAAGAGAAACCCTAGAGACTTACATCAATCAAACACACCTAAGAACAAACCAAGCCAAAAAAAAAATGTGAAGACAATCGACAATAACACAAGCAAAGAAGCCAACAAATAAAAGGCAACAACCCACCAAATCAGCCCTGACCGAGAAAAAACAACAAAAAACCCACCAAATCAACCCTGACCGAGAGAAAGCAACAACAAAACCCTAAGCCAACCATCAGCCCTGACCGAGACAAATCAACAAAAACCAGTGGCGTGAACAACAATTACAAAACACACACACAGAAGACTCACTGAACAACACACACAAAAGCCACCTCCAGCCGAGACAAAATAACAAACAACCGAGAGTAAACCTGCCCCCTAAACCACCGAAAAACACCCAAAACCAGTCCAAAAAAAATAGTCCAAAAAACAGTCCAAAAATAGTCCCAAAAATCACCCAAAAACAGTCCCCAAAAAATCCAAGAACAGTCCCAAAAATCACCAAAAACAACAACAAAAAAACAGCAAAAACTGTAGCCCAAAAACAGCAAACAGTAGCAAAAAAATAGCGAACCAGAAACAGTGAGCAGAAATTGCAAAACAACAAAGCTTTAATCCTTTCGGCGACATCATAACACACTTCCGAGAAGCAACTTAAAAGGTAGGACCTGAGGGCACCCTTACCCTACTTATTTTTATAGTAATGGACACGGCATGCTTAGCTGGACGTGAAATACGTCCAGCCTAGCATGCGAAGTCCTACATCAAAGACGACAAAATTTCTGGTCACATTTATTTTTATTTTTTTAGCATTTTATTATTTATGTATTTATTTAGTGTTATTTACCTTTTTTTTTATTCGCTTTCATAGTTATTTTACTATTCCGCATTCATTTTGCTATTTAGCTTTTTGTTTATTTACTTTTATTGTTATTTTATTTTTCCGCATTTACTTTCGTTATTTATCTTTCGTTATTTTTTTATTTCACCTTTATCTTATTTGTTTATTATCTGCATTTGCATTGTTATATCATTTCATGTCCTTTTTTATTTTATTTTACATTATATTAATGATTACGAATGGTATTATCCCCTGTGGTATATCGGATGTAAACCCAAACATAAATTATGTAGCCAAATCCGAATGGACGGTAGTGCGATCTGTATTTGGGATATAACTTCACGTACCACTCGGGAAATACTCACAAATGTATGTTTATGTCATTATGGGCGCTATTTTCATGAGAACGTTCGAACGTGTTTTCAAACGCGACCATAACGCAAGCATTCTGCCTCACTCCGTTCGAACTCATTTTCGAATGGGACACGAACGTGAACTCTCTGGAACACTCCGTTCGAACACGTTTACGAATGCTACACGAATGCATACACATTGGACAACCACTTTCTTTATATTTTATGCATTTATACATTTTTAGTTATTTATTTTGCATTATGTGTTTGGGATTAATCATTTGCATTTATTTATTGACGTTTTTTTTTTCTGCTTTTGATTGTTATTATAACTTTCATTTTCGAACTTCTTAACTTAATATGCTTTTGAAACTATATTATTGCTTTTATTATTTCTATTAATGTTTATGGCTATGTAAATTTGTGTTTATCTTAATTATCTTGCATGTGCTGCATAAGACTTTGCTATACCATCGTGTGAACCCGTCCATTATACTAGCATAAGTATGAGACCATTCCGAACCCAACGATTTGAGGTCTTCCCTTACGATGGGTGAGTGCGGCCTTAAATCATTTCCTAGTTCACACTGGGTCGCGACTCCTTTATTCTCCGGTTTAGTCCCCCGCGTGGCTTGTGTGAATAAGGGGTGTGTGTGCGTGAGCTGGCAGTTTGCCGAGAGTTGCTTCTTGAGTGGGGTTTGTGTGTGACGAGTGGGGAGTGTGTGCGTGAGTGAGTGGACCTGGCTTTAGGGTTTTGTCATTATGCGTTTAACGTGGGGTCTTTATTTGGAATGGCTATTATCTTGAGGGGTTGCTAGCTTATTTGTGTGAGGAGCGTGTCTTTGTGTGGCGTGAGTGTCTATTAATCTAGGGTTTTGTAGTTTTTGGTGAGGGGTCGGTTGATGGCTGGCTATGTATGTGGTGTGTTCAGCTTATGTTTATTGTGAGGGCTGCATGGAGATTGTTTGTAAATGTCATCAAAGTGTGGTCTTAGGTTTTGATTATTGTTGTTTTGTCTTCACGTGGCTCTATGTTCAGGGCTGCATGTGCTATTTTTGTGTTCTTGGTCGGTGAATGACAATTGGTTTCTTGGGTTTTTGTGGCAGAGAGAGAGGACGTGTGTGTTTAGGGTTTTTATCTTTCTTACTTTTCCGTGAGGGTGATAGCTAGAGAGAGGTTTGGTTTTTGTGCCTTTTTATAAGAGTGGGCTAGGGTTTTCCTTGCATGGGATGGAAACAAAGATTATGTAATAATGGTGGATATATTTAATTAGTTTGTTATAAGGAAAGGATATTCTGTAATTGGTGGGGAATATGTTTAATTTGGAAGGTGATTTATTTAGTTTAGGAGAGAGATTTATTTAATTTAGAAAGGAGATTTATTTAGATTTTAACATGTGTTTAATGTGTTGGATATTTTTGGAGGGGATTTGGTGGGCCTGGGCGTGTGGAGTTTGGTTCTTTGGTGGGCTTGGGCGTGTGGGTTGGTGGTGATTTTGGGCCGAGCCTAATAGTTAAGACAAAGATTAATCGAGCGAAACCGAGGCTAAACAATTGAATTAATTTTGACAAAATATTTAATTTTGAATTTTCCCTTCCGACGTCCGTTTCCAGCGACTTCCGCAACTTATCGGGTAGTGTCTCCATACGAGGCTCATCATCGGGCCTCATGTAAAAATGCAGTGTGTACAGTCGCCCCCACTTTGATGGGCTTCTGCAGTGTGTGACAGTGACAATCCTATCAAAGTCATGCATGCATTTTTACTTACCTGGCTCGCCAGCTGTTGCCTGACTTACCTGCTGCTCTGAGATGTTTCAAACTGTGTTGATGTGGTGGTGAGGTGTTTTGACCCCTGGTCCATTCCCGAACTATGCTCGAGAGGTGGTCTATTCCTGGACCGTGCTCCATTCCTGGAGCTCCATTCCCGGAGCTCCATTCCCGGAGCTCCATTCCCGGCATGCTAAACCTCATTCCCGAGGCGTCGCTGATATGATAGTTGTGGTCCATTCTCGAACCATGCTCCATTCCCGGAGCGCCATTCCCGGCATGATAAACCTCATTCCTGAGGCGTCGCTGATGTGATAGTTGTGGTCCATTCACGAACCATGCTCCATTCCCAGAGCGCCATTCCGGTATGCTAAACCTCATTCCCGAGGCGTCACTGATGTGATAGTTGTGGTCCATTCCCGAACCATGCTTCATTCCCGGAGCGCCATTCCCGGCATGCTGAACCTCATTCCCAAGGCGTTGCTGATGTGATAGTTATGGTCCATTCCCGAACCATGCTCCATTCCCGGAGCGCCATTCCTGACATGCTAAACCTCATTCCCAAGGCGTTACTGTGAGGTGGTCCATTCCCGAACCTTTACTGTGAGGTGGTCCATTCCCGAACCGTTACTGATGTGAGATGCTTCGATCTCCGGGATTCATTCCCAAACTGAGTTGATGATGTGGGCCTCAACCCTGGGATTCATTCCCGAAACTGCTGATAATGTGGGCCTCGACCCTGGGATTTATTCCCGAAACTACTGATAGTATGTGCCTCTACCCTGGGATTCATTCCCAAAACTGCTGATAGTGTGGGCCTCGACCCTGGGATTCATTCCCGAAACTGCTGATAAGGTGGGCCTCGACCCTGGGATTCATTCCTGAAACTGCTGATAGTGTGGGCCTCGACCCTGGGATTTATTCTCGAAATAGCTAATAGTGTGGGCCTCGACCCTCGGATTCATTCCTGAAACTGCTGATAGTGTGGGCCTCGACCTTGGGATTCATTCCCGAAACTGCTAATAGTGTGGGCCTCGACCCTGGGATTAATTCCCGAAACTACTGACAATGTGGGCCTCGACCCTAAGATTCATTCCCGATACTGCTGACAATGTAGGCCTCGACCCTGGGATTCATTCCCGAAACTGCTGATAATGTGGGCCTCGACCCTGGGATTCATTCCCGAAACTGCTCATAATATGGGCCTCGACTCTGGGATTCATTCCCGAAACTGCTGATAATTTGGGCCTCGACCCTGAGATTCTTTCTCGAAACTGCTGATAATGTGGGCCTGACCCTGGCATTTATTCCTGATGCTACTGATAATGTGGGCCTCGACCCTGGGATTCATTCCCAATACCGCTGATGATGTGGGCCTCGACCCTGGAATTCATTCCCGAAACTGCTGATAATGTGGGCCTCGACCCTAGGATTCATTCCCGAAACTGCTAATAATGTGGGCCTCGACCCTGGGATTCATTCTCGATGCTGCTGATAATGTGGGCCTCGACCCTGGGATTCATTCCCGATGCTGCTTATAATGTGGGCCTCGACCCTGAGATTCATTCCTGAAACTGCTGATAATGTGGGCCTCGACCCTGGGATTCATTCCCGAAACTGCTGATAATGTGGCCCTCGACCCTGGGATTCATTCCCGATGCTGCTGATAATGTGGGCCTCGACCCTGGGATTCATTCCCGAAACTGCTGATAATGTGGGCCTCGACCCTGGGATTCATTCCCGATACTGCTGATGATGTGGGCCTCGACCCTGGGATTCATTCCCAAAACTGCTGATAATGTCGGCCTCGACCCTGGGATTCATTCCCGAAACTGTTGATACTGTGGGCCTCGACCCTGGGATTCATTCCCAAAACTGCTGATAATTTGGGGTGGTAGACTGGTCGCCCCCAGACTTGGCTTAGCTTTCTGCTCTCTACTGTTTGCACTAGGTCAATGTGGACTACATGATGTGGTATTCCATATCAACATACTATATTACTCTCTTTTATGAGATATTCCCAATAGTTGTTCATATTATTGCCCTCAAATGATGCTCAGTGTCGAAACCAGAGAGCCTTCAAAACACTCAATGCAACTCAAATTCGAGTTTTTGAATAAATGATCTAAGCTAGACTTAAATTGTGTATGTGCAAAGGTTCTTTTACAGATTCGTCCCCAGGTAAGCCAACTCAAAGGTTCTTTATAGTACCTGAAAATGGTGAGTAATAATAGCACTAGTATCTTCCAAAGGACGATATTAGCTAAACAACAAAAGAAATCGTGAAAGGTCAAAAAGTCTGGATCTTATCTACGAAAATAAAGAAAATTAAAACAGAAAAGCAAATCAAAGTAATTATTAAGGCAACAGAATTGTGTACGTAATATACCACTCGCTTAGTATAAATTCATTAGGATGCGTCTCAAGAATTCATTCCTTACTCATTGATATAACCTAAGCGACTGTGCCATAGAAGTGATTCATTGAGATTATTCGAGTTAACGTTGTATATATTAGAGGTTGAACATTCTTTGTTAGTTTGTAAGACATAGATACCATTATTCAAAATACCATCTCCATATTTTATTTCATTGAAATAAATAGAACATTCATTACAACTGATTAGGCAAGAAAAGCCTTTATTATATAAAGAAGAAATTGAAATGATGTTCTTTACTAGAGAAAGTATATAAACACAATCTTCTAAGTCTAAAACTAAACCATTCGGCAAAACTAATGAATAATTCCCCACGCACAATGCATGCAGTTTTGCTCCATTACCCATGTGTAAGTCAACCTACCCATGACGGAGTCTCCTACTGCTTCTCAGGCCTTGCACATTGTTACACAAATGAGTCCCACAACCGGTGTCAAGCACCCAATGAGAAGGTTCAGAGTTTTGAGAATATAGTTCAATCATATACAACATACCTGGAGCAATGGGCTTCTTGGCCTCTTGGGCTTCCATATCTTCCTTGGCTTTCAAGGATCTGCAGTCTTTCTTCCAATGACCCTTCTTTCCACAAAAGAAACATTTCCCCTTTCCTTTTTTCTTCTCCACCTTACCATTGGGCTTTAGGTGATCTGAAGCCTTGGCCATGCCCTTATTTTTCTTTGGGCCTCGTGGCTTCAGGTCCGTACCCGTAAGCATGACGGAGGTTTTAAGCTCTGATTTCAAGTCCTTCTCTGCTTGCTTTATCAGATTGTGCAATTCTGCTAAAGTAGCTTCTTTATCAGACAGATGAAACTGCATAATAAAGTTAGAGAATTCTTTTGGTGAGGACTGAAGAATTAGATCGTGACCTATCTCATGATCCATGATGAACCCGAGGTTGACCAATTTTTCAATGTGGCCAATCATCTTAAGCACATGTCCACTAACAGATACTTCCTTATACCTTGTTTGGAATAAGGCACATGACACTTGGAATCTCACGGTATGAACGGAAGTTGCATACAACTCCTTTAAGTGAAAGATGATGGTTTGAGCATCCATTTCTTCGTGAGCTTTCTGAAGTTCGTCCGACATAGAGCCAAGCATTATGCAAACTGCTTTCTCATCATCATCGATGTGTTTCTTCCCAGCATCGAATGTATTTTGGTCAGCATCTTCTATAGGTTCAGAAGGAAACGGTCTTTCAAGAACGTAGAAAATCTTTTCTTATCGTAAGATAATTTTAAGACTTCTAAACCAGTCATTGTAGTTGTCCCAATTGAGCTTATGCTCATCAAGGATGGAACGAAGTGATATTCTGTTTTCCATTTGAATGTTTGTGAAATATTTTAACCCACCTGTTAAGAGAAAATGTTAAAATTAGGAATATGCTTTCATTAATGTTTCATAATAACATTGGCTTTTAATATTATGAAGTTGCTCCCACTCAATTGTTTTAAAATTTTAAGCAAATCGCATCAACCCCAATATGATGGATTTCTTGTGGGCAAGGATCCCATTATCATCATTTCATAACTCCGACTAGGGCCGGTCGTTATAAAATATGACAATTAGGTAGGTTCCCAACCAATTTATGATATAAATCACAATTCCTTGATCATTGGGTTGGGCAATCAAACATGCCATAGCTTATGCTAGTCCTTGTTGACACCCAATCTTTGCCACTAAGTTATAAGACCACGCCTAAGGGTCGCTGCATCTTATGACTTAGAAAAGTCAAACCATTGTCAATAGTATGATTTAGGGACAAATTGGTATTGGTCAGTCTGGTAAAGCCTAGTCCTGCCAATACTGTTTAAGCCATTTGGGTCTATACTTTACAATGGGAGGCAAATTTTAGACTTAAATTATTATTGAGGATTTTAGCAAGTTTAAGTGAATAATTGTCAAATGGATTCCTCCATTGAAAATTCCCCAGAGGGAGGATGGAGCGAACTCTCTTAAATACCCTTACCTCTTAGGCTCTTATTGCCTTGGTGACAGGAATAAACAATAGATCTTCCAAATTAGTCCATCAAGGTAAGCTTTGAGTAAATGATTATCTAGATGTCTTCACATCTTTTCCTTTTGGCTATAAAAAGGTAGTGAGTGAAGGAAGACACCAAATCATTATCTAACTCTAGTAATACCTTTGGTTAAATTAACGTTAGTTTGGAAAGTTTTATTAAACCCTTGGTCCCAACCCACTCGTATCTTTTATAATGTCTTTTATTATAAACAAGTGATTTAAATTTATTAGCCTTAAAGGTAATAAATCTATAAGTTCATCATGGAATAATTACTTAGCTAAGGGATAAGCAATACACTCTTTATTTCTTAAAAGTCTCTAGATGCTTGCACCCTAAAATAATCATGCCAATTCTAATCATACATAGAATCATCAAGCATATGAGTTTTAATATGTTTGAATTATTTTAGGCATTAAATAACTTTGATTAATATTTAATTATGATATTGCATTTTCTTTATTCAAATAAATTACTATTCACGTTTTTCTGCAGACGTGTGAACTTTAAATGCAATTTCATGATTCAAATCTTAACCAAATCATGTAAAACTTGTGCCTAAAATTACGTTCAGGGTGTTATCTTTCCAAAGAGATTTTAAACACCCAATTTCGAGTTCAAATGAGAAAGGAACTAATCAAAACAAAAACGGCGCGCTGATACTACTGTTGGGAAGCGGCCACGAGTGCGCAACGGAAAATAAAAATTATTATGCTGCTTTCCCTTTGCCCAAGAACCATTTGTTTTTATTATTCTACAAGACTATGCATGTTACTATATATTATAAGCATAAAACTCATAAAACATGCAAAGAACATAAACCTAAATATGCTAACTATCATAAGAACTCTAATTAAAATAAAGAAAGAAAAAGACTTACTTGAACCGAAGACTCCTCCAGTCCTCCCTCCAATCTACAAGCTTTTCTCAAACTCACCAAGCTCTTCCACGTTCCAAAGAGCCAACCAAGTGTGTGGCCTCCAAAGATGCACACACCAAAGCCAAAACTCAACGGCAAGACTACGCCTTGAGTGCACAGGTATTTTGCCTTTGGTGCTAGCCTAGGCAAATACCTCAAAACTTTTAACTCGAGGTTCCTCTAGTCAATTAGACTTAAGGATCCTCAAAATCAGTGGCTTACTTTTTAAACCTTAGAGTTGCTCACTTATATAAACCCAAGATATGAAAGGTTTTGGTGTAAAAAAATTGTGAAGAATTCTTTAGGTTTATATAGTGCTCCAAAGACAACAAAATTAATTAAGAATCCGATGTGGGATAAAAGCTAATTTAATCTTAGCCATTGGATCTTAATTTAGTGGTTTAATGAGATTATAAAACCTTAATAAGAGTTTGGGCCGAATTGGAATTCAAAACAAATAACAAAAAAAATTTACTATTCATGTTACTATTTACAAGAATAGTAATTTTTTTTATTCCAATTCCCAAAGTGCCCCTATCGTCATTCACCAATCTCTAAGCCACTATGGAATCTCATAAATGATCTGTTCAATAATTAAACACATTGAACCATTTACGAATAATTCCTACAGCAATCATATATGTTGTTATATTTATACAGTACACTGTTAACCATTGATTTCGACTTTGTTGTGTGTGACCTTTTGGGTTCCCCTCAAGTTGGACATGAAATGAATCGTGATAATTTAATCGAACATAAATTATCCTCTGATCAGATGGTCATTCGATTTCAATGACCAAGGTTTACATCTAGCAACATGTCAAGGCCCCCAAATGAGAAGGAAAGATATATATACTCATTCTGTATACGATTTACATATGATACGGTCCCTCACCTCATTGTATCCCCACCTATTTACCTAGGGTACGGAAAGTGTCTACCCATATGGTCAAAGGTATGATGTTGATAGTGTCATGAATCGTGCTAACCCAAGAATCTCACATGATTCTTCCGCTGTGGCCACAGTCTCAAGCACTGATCACACATATAAACCTGCGAACTGGAATACTACTCTTATAAGAAAATATTATCCGAGAGAGTGGCGATTCTCTGTTGTATCTTTACAAACTTCATGTGTTTCAATAATTAACCCAATAATACCCTTATGACCGGATCTTTTGAACCGGGGAAAGAGCATGCCAAAGTTATTTGATCCCCACATAAGATTGTAAAGACCTCAAGTCTAAAGACTAGTCATATAATCAATACATGAAAGTTCTCACAGACACATGAGATAAACACTCCATATGAAAACTTTTGGCGGTCAGTTCTATGGACACGAGCAACTCATGCATCCATGTGATACACCAAGCGGACGGATCTCCGCTAGTAGCCTATGAGATCGGCTACCCCACTTAAGGGTGGATCATATCATCATGCTAGTCTCTCCGCTTTGTGAACGCCCAGATTATTCAAAAACTATGACTAGGAACATTTAAGAGTAATGATTCTCATAAGGCGTGGAAGCCATCGTCTTATTACTCCAAGGGCTTTATTACAGTTTTGATGATTCATATAAGTTATGTAAGACACGTATAATAAAGATTGCCATTTTATTAATTAATGAAAATATTACAAATACATGTATATATAGCTCATCCACAAGTTGGGTATAGGGCATATCCCTAACAGTTAAGATTATCAATTATAGTACTTAGTGTGAATTGAACACAATCTCTGGGGGGTCGACACTCTTTCACTTATTTATACTAAAACTTGACACTGTACACTTGCGGTACGATATAAAATATCGCAACACTCGAGACGCGGATCACCCAAGTTGCAGTCACCCTCATAAGTGTCTTGGGAGAAGTCTTAGAGGTTTAAGATCTTTGATTATTATATTGTTTGACGTTCTGAACTCACAGTTTTGTATTAATAGTTAAAAATTTGAGTTGCATTGATGTTGTGGATGTTGGGGTTGGTGCTCTCAGCGCCAATTCCCGGTTGTATTTCTTTATGAATACTTCTGTAAAACATTGTTATTTTGAATAATATATGCAGTTTCTATAATATAATGTATCTTTTAATATGGTAAAGACGTAATGACCTTAGAATGACTAGTCATGGTGCAGTTGCAAAAGCGTCGCAATTGACATTGAGTTGTATCATGACGTTGTCATTCTCAGATAGTTCCTGGTCAAGGTTTACACTACTTGGTCAGTAAAGTAAACCCGTTGAGACCGGTACATGTCATATACTGGAATATATGATTCCAATGGTTTCTCAATGAACCATAAGTCTTGGAGACTAGTATAGACGTGTAGGTGTTTATAGCGGATAAACATTGAACGACTCACAGAAGATTCTTAATGGATGGTACACCAACGTCAATAAGAATCTTATCGGGTTGAGTAGCACTTGTGATTCTTAGACTTGAGATGCCATTGTCGGCACATGAGACATCCTCTACACTTAGATGGCAGTCACGTCACCGATCTATTAAGATCAGACCTCCGCCTGTTCATTGGGTGTAGATAGATCCTCAGGGTGTCCTGTGTGTATCAAGATAGGATCCGTCAGTTCTGTGTATCAGAGCATAGGTATTCCATATGATTAGCAATCAGATAAAATCAATGGGCCCATGGTACAATTTAGAAGTTAGTTCTAAATGTTCTTTTTTGAGATTGCTAATAGAATAGTCGACTTGATAATCCCTATAGAGATTTGACGTTTACATCTATATCTCTGGGATTTATTCGGATACCTGTGACGGAGGAATTATACATTTGCCATGACCTCGACCTGTATGATTCAGCGAGTTTATCTGTGATCGTCATAATTTACGGGTGGATAAATTATAGACACGAAATTGGATTTCGTGACGGATATGCCTGAATCTATAGAGTCTCAATAATGAAATATACTCGTAGAGCACTAGGGCAACAATTATAAATAATATTGATTATTTAAAAAGTCGTTTAAAGGTTAAACGCAAAATACATGTGAAAGGACTCGATAGTCATTTCCTTAATTTTTGTGTATTTGTATTTAATACTTGATTAATTCAAATACACATTAATTAATTGTCAAATTGAGATATTTGACTAATATCATAAATGAATATATGTATTTAATATTTAATGTAAATATTATAATATTTGTATTTAATTAATTAATTATTTATTTAATTATTTAATTGTTAAATGATTAAATTAATTAAAGTATAGATATTTTAAGTTATGATATTTGTTTTAATGACTTAGTTGCCATTGTTGACTTTGTTGAAAATTATCATTAAAGTGTAATGATCATTTATCAACTTGGCAAAATGAAATTCAAATGAAATTAAAAATAAAATATCTTGTATTTACTTATAGCCAAATTCGGCCAAGGTGAAAATTGTACAAGTATATATTGTTTTATTTCATTTAGGGTTTAATAACTTAATACACTTTATACAAAAACTCCATTGAAGAAACAAAGGAAGCTAGAGAGAAAGATAAAGAAAAACAAGCCAAACTTGGAATTTTAGTAAGTTTTTCCAACTTACTATTAGAGAAGAAAATGTTTCTTTGATTCTAGACTACATGCTATGATGTTATCTTGTTATTCTTTTCTTTATTCATTGTGTTTTGTTTGATGGAAGTTTGTTGATAAGGTTATGCATGTACAAAATTCAAAGGATACTTCTAATGAGTTAGTAAGCACACTTTTGTAAGTTTGAGAAACTTTGTTGCTAATCTAGAGTTGTTGAACCACTCTTAAATGACCTAGATTTGATCTATAGTTATTTCATTGTGTTGAGCCTTGATTTGGATGGAAGAAACATATTGAAGTAATGATTTAACCTATTTGGTCTAATTTGTCCATTTTGAAGAAATTGAAAAATTAGGGTTTAAGACCACTTCCAAATTTGTGGCTTTTCATTTATATGGTGTATTTGGATGTTTATATGATGCATGTAAAATATTGGGTTGATTGGATTTTGCCTTGATGTGTTTTGAACCTTGAAAGTGTAAAATGCACAACCCCCCCCCCCCCAAATGGAGCTCTCGGCTTTAGGCCAAAATTGGGAATTTTTTGTTGCAATTTGTATTTCAATATGTAGGACATGTTAAATTCATATTTGTAATGATTTGGAATCATCCAAAATCGTTTCGAACAATTTCGGATTAAAATAAACCAAATGCTTGGTTTAGGGGTAATTCGGTAATTTCACATAAATTTGATTTATTGTGTTTTGTTTCATAATTTGATTATTGGATAATAAAATAAATAAGTTTATTTTATTAATCTAATAAAAAGCTTTGAAATCGGAAAATTTGATTTTCCACAGTTTCCGCTGCGTTACCGGATATCCGCAATAAAAACCCTACAGTTGACACAAAGCCCTTAAGTGTTGATTGATGTGCGCACAGAGGCGTTAAGTGTTGTTTTGAGTTTGATGTGTTTTTTGTAGACCTCAGGTCCTTTTTATATATTTGATGCCTATTGTAGGTTCTGTTTGATGCTGGATTGTGATCCAGATTGTCCAATTTTAGGATTCATTGTGTCCATTTTTCTGTAAATTTAGAGGCTTATGAAGATAGGTTAATCTTGTCTCCTGCCGGAAATACCTTGTCTCTATCGAGATGTTATAGATCAAGTAAGAGATATTTTTAAAAAGACGATTTCTCTCAATGTATGAGATGAGTTTCAACCAAAAACCTTAACTTTTGAGAAAACATAACTTGACATTATTTGAGTGCCTCTGATGACGTTTAGGATGCTATTGGACATATTTAGGGCTTAAATTCTCCTATCTTCCTCATATAAGGTTGATTCATGGATTTCATATAAACATTTAAAATTATAATACTTAATTTTCTCTTATAATTTAAAAAATAATTAAATTATTTTATGTAGATACTAAATAATTGATAATTTAATTTTGTAATTTATCCCCTCAATGCACTGAGATAAGTTATGGCCTTAATTTCAAGGACTGACAGAGTGATTCCAAGCAACTCTCTTTATCTCATCACCCAATTAAATTTCATTTAAGTTTTTGCCCACCCTTAGTAAAATGCTAGTTTAATATGAGACTAAATATTATAATTTAATTGTTATATGTTATATCTTACTCCAACAAGTTAAAATTTTTGAGTTCTTTCTCACAAGCAGTGATGGTTCTGAAGACAGTCTATATAAACTATCAGTTGAGACCTCTAATTTGGGATCAAGTTGGGACCTCCAATTTTAAGTCAAAATTAATGGTTTATATTTTGGGGCCCAAATTTTAAGAAAAAATAATATTTATTATAATAAGAATATGAAAAAAAAACCGTTGTTTTCAAGACCATCTTTACTAAAAGTTCATATTTTACCAAGGTTGTGACCCTATGCGGAATAAACATAATTTTTAAGACAAGTCCTAAATATTATTTTTATGGATTATTGAATAAATAACCTTAATTCTAAGCAATTATAAGATACTATATAATATAAAATCAATAAGTAATAATGCTAACAATAAACATCAACCACACAAAATCAACACAATAATTTTGGTGACGAAGTGGAAAACTCGTGCGAGTAAAAAATCTCTTCGGGTATCTCGGCTACCAGCCCAAATCCACTATAAAGAGAAAAACGTACAGTGATGGTAAAATACCTATGGTGCCAACTCCACCGACTTTAGTACCTATAGACTGCAAGAACTCGAAGAACTCTTCGAGCCCGTACCCCACGGTTACTTCAAAACCTATGAAGTCTCTGAACGGATCAAATCTGTAACTCTGAATGCCAAAACTCCGACTACCAAACTTCCTGCCAGAGAACTCTGAAGGATTAGGAAAGTTGGTTTGATTTTTATTGATGGTTTTATAGGATCAATATCAACATCAAAGCGAAGACAATGAAAACAATGAAGCCTTCAAGATGAGAAAAGAATAGGTTGAAAAGTTATGAAGGTTTGCAGCTTTGAGAGAATATATTTTCAACACCTGTGAAGGTGGCTATGTGTTTTTTTATATAGGTAGGGCAAGATCTACAATTTCCAAAGGCAAAATAGCTTGAAAACACGTCCAAAATAAATAAGTTACGCACGGGCTTTTGAACGCAACTCGAACGCGTGATGAACACGTGTTCTATGGAAGATTTTGTTCGAACGCTTACTAGAACGCACCTCGAATGTTTGCTCTCTAGAATGTTTGATTCAAACGCACTAAAGGACGTACCAAGCACGGGAACATTCTGCCAAGTTTTGTTCAAACCCGACAACGAATGTGACACTAACACCACAAGTTCGAACCCTTCAATGAACGCAGCACTAAAGAAATGTCTGATCTTCATGCACAGCTTTGCCAAATACCAGTCCAATTATTCCAAGTTCTTCAAGACTTATTACAACTCAATTGAACTTGTTTTATTATAAACATTGCCAATAAAAATGGAACTAACAATCTCTCCTTTTGGCATTCCGTTACAAAACACTGCCTAATACAAAGACTACGGTAAAATACCCAAAAAGAAAAATCACCAACTGCCAACCATAAAGACAATGACTTATTATAATAAGACTCGATCTAATACCTGACCAAGTAGTCTTGAAATCAATGCCACCATAGCTACCAAATCTGCTTACTTGAAACATCCACAAACAATAACATACTGTGAAAACACATGGATTGTAAACAACATATAAAGCAGTGAAAATTCATAAAACTCTCATGCAAGTATAGGTAGATATCATATTCCCCCTTAATCCTACTCCCATTAACATGGAGGTATCCAAACAAATTGATATACTACTCCCAAACTACCAACCTACTCTCCCCCTTTTTGTCATGAAATGACAATGGGAAAGATAACATAAATGAAAGGTAACATAGAAGACAACAACTGCAATAGAATATTCAAACAAAAGATACCCCCCTCACTAGCAGCCTTACTTGGTTAGTAATGAAAACATATATGAAGTAAAACACTCATAAATATGAAGCACACACAAACACACAATAAGTTTTTTTTTTTTAAACAATTTAATCAAAATTGACTGAAATAGCACTGCAAGCAAGTACAATGATACCTAGTTAGTATTCAGTTGTTTATGACATGAAATAATATGCATCACTTTAGATTTTTCCAAATACTACACGCACGCATATGACATAAACATCAAAGCATAATAAGTACTTGCGAGAAAAATAAGTGCACAACAAATCAAGGCTTAAGACCTTATTTTATGAGCGAGACGAAACTAAAGAAATCTCATCTCTTGACACACCAAGTTCACAAAATAAGTGTTCAAACTCAGCACCACTAGGACCTGAAAATAAGCAACATTGGTTGCATACAATGAAATTCTCCTCATAAATGTAATGAGCTCATAAATAAATACTCTTTTGAGTGAAGGGTTTTTGCCCTTATCTTTTGAATTTGGCTCATTGAATCTTTTGCATTTGAGACTCATGTAAAAAAATTTATTTTCTTTCTTTTTACTTTAACAAGGGAATAACACAAGGTCATCTAGTCAAAGGTCACACTATTTAGTGAGCAAAGTATGATAAAGATTAGAATGCCCGTCCAAAAACTCATAAGCCTCGACAATAACAAAAACGTGTATGTGAAATGCAAGCAAAAGATATACCAAGAGTTGTTATCACACACACTCATGCACATAGAGCACCAAGAAAAATAATAGCATATCATTCATGCATAACCATATATCCTACATATCATGATCACATGCAATATGCTTTTACATGCTCTAACAAGCCATAAAAAAAATATTTTTGGTCTTGTTCATTTTATACTTTTTTTTTATTTTTCAGTTTTAACACAAAAAAATATAAAGACACAAAACAGCTTGTCAATATCCAATGGTACGTGGAGTTGTATCCCGAGTGCAGATCATACGACCGTCCATTCGGAATCGGCTATGAAATTTATGTCCGGGTTTCCATCCTATATACCAATGAACATATAACAAAAATAAAACACGCACACCCATATGCAATTAAAAAAGGTGCAAAAATAAAAACACACACGCACACACACATGCAATAGGGAAACAAATTCAACTTCTAAGAAGGGTTACACAGAAGTCCACTCTCATCATGCATATCAGGGCATCCAGAAGTAGATGGAAGTCATCTTGCTTCCTCACCCAAACCTTTCTAGAAATCTCTGTCACTTGAGTATTCCCAGTCAACAAAGCAAGTTTCTCATTAATAATTTGTATATGTTTAGTTAGTGCAGACACTTGAGAAACTAAATTGACGAATCAAATCTAGGTGACACACTCTAATGCCATTTCTTGTGTCTGTGAAATAAGATACACGTTGGCCTAATAAGTTCTGCATTGCCACAATGATGGCATACAGGCACAAACCTTGGATGAGAACGAGTTTTACCCAACACACCTCTTGATTGAGGTTGGGACACAAGATGAGGAACAACATGAGGAACCACACGACTAAAATTAACTGACTTTTTACCTAAGTCATGTTTAGTAGGGATTGGTATAGCTCTAGGTGTTGACGCCTTATCATAATTAGACTCGATAATAATCCCTAACATGTGGTCTATTTTCTTATCAAACTTGGCTTGAGCTTCATTCTTGTACAGCTCTACTTCCTTCAGCCTGTTATTGACCTCTATATTCGTCTTCTTGATAGTTAAACTCTGACAAAAAAAAATTCAACATATGCTACCTGAAGAATATCCTCATCTGCGGACTCATCATGAGAGAAATTATATATAACATCTTCATCACTAACGATATCATTTCTCTCACCAGAAACACTCGCAGAAAAGGCCATAAAATTACTCTTATATTTAAGAGAGGCTGCCATGACTTTCTTGCCCTTGGACTTAAGGTATGTGGGACACTCAAATCTAATATGCCCATACCCTTCACACTGATTGAATTGAATATAATGGAGTTTGCTACCCTTATCCTCTCTAGACTCTCTCCTATTATGCCTACTCTCTATAGGCATATCATTCATAGCCCTATCACAATCACTCTTCTTAAGCTTAAGAAATTTCTTAAACTTTTTTGCATTCATGGCCAAATCATGATTTGTGAGATTATCATTATCATCACTTGACTGACCATGAACAACTTCCTTTGTGATCTTCATCGCTATAGTCTTGGGCTTTTTATAACCAAGAAGTTTCTTCTCATACACCTACAGTTTTCCTACGAGGTCTTCTAATTTAAGGTGATCTAGGTCGTTAGGCATGGATCTTAGGATTTTCTTCACTATCTTATTGGTAGGAATAGTCTGAACTAGTTCAAAACTTGAGTTAACGATATCGTTAATCTCAGCATAAAACTCATCAAATGTCTCATCGTCTTTCATACTAGCGACCTCAAACCTAATGGTAAGCTCTTACAGTCTATTATTTTTAACAGACAATGTGCCCTCATGCACAGTCAGAAGGATGTCCCAAGCATCCTTAGCTATCTCACATATAGAGATTCTCCTAAATTCAGAAAAACAAATAGCAACATGAATGGTATTAATTGCCTTGCTGTTCTTTTTGCTAGCGTCAAACTCATCCATAGTCATGGTCAGTTTATCTTTAGGAGAAAAGACCCCATCAACTATGACCAAGGGAGGTTCCCACCCATACTCTACTGTCATCCAGACCCTCTCATCTAAGAATTTAAGGAACGCTCTCATGCAAACCGTCTAATGTAAATTTGCAGTCCCGTCAAAGAATGAGGGACAATTTAAGGGTTAACTTCTTTCCATAGCTAACGGGTCAAGGATCACGGTCAGACTCTGATACTAATTGAAAGTTCATATTTTACCAAGGTTATGACCCTATGCGGAATAAACATAATATTTTAAGACAAGTCCTAAATATTATTTCTATGAATTAATTAATAAACAACCTTAATTCTAAGCAATTATAATATATTGCAGAATATAAAATCAATAAGTAATAATGCTGACAATAAACATCGATCACACAAAATCAACACAATAATTTTGGTGACGAAGTGGAAAACTCATGCGAGTAAAAACCTCTTCGGGTATCTGGGCTACCAGCCCAAATCCACTATAAAGAGAAAAACTGACAGTGATGGTAAAAGACCTATGGTGGCAACTCCACCGACTCTAGTACCTCTAGACTGCAAGAACTCGAAGAACTCATCGAGCCCGTACCCCATGGTTTTCTTCATAACCTCTGAAGTCTCTGAGCAGATCAACTCTGCAACTCTGAACGCCAGAACTCCGATTGCCAAACTTCCTCCTAGAGAACTATGAAGGATTAGGAAAGTTGGTTTGATTTTTGTTGATGGTTTAACAGGATCAATCTCACCATAAAAGCGAAGACAATGAAAATAATGAATTCTTCAAGGTGAGAAAAGAATAGGTTGAAAAGTTATGAAGGTTTGCATCTTTGAGAGAATATGTTTTCAACACCTGTGAAGGTGGCTATGTGTTTCTTTATATATATAGGGAAAGAACTAGGGTTTCTAAAGGAAAAATAGCTTGAAAACACGTCCAAAATAACCAAGTTACGCACGGGCGTTCGAACGCCACTCGAACGCATGATGAATGTGTGCTCTCTGGAAGGTTTCGTTGGAACGCTTACTTGAACGCACCTCGAACGTTTGCTCTCTGGAATATTTCGTTCAAACACACTAAAGGACGCACCAAGCACGAGAACATTCTGCCAAGTTTCGTTCGAACCCAACAATGAACGTGACACTAACGCCACACGTTCGACTTCAACGAACGCAGCACTAACACATGTCTGATCTTCATGCACAGCTTTGCCAAATACCAGTCCAATTGTTTCAAGTTCTTCAAGACTTATTACGACTCAATTGAACTTGTTTTGTTACGGACATTGCCAATAAAATTGGAACTAACAATCTCCCATTTGGCATTTCGTGATAAAACACTACCTAATACAGAGACTACGGTAAAAGACCCAAAAAGAAAAATCGCCAACTGCCAACCATCAAGACAGTGACTTATTACAATAAGACTCGATCTAATACCTGACTAAGTAGTCTTGAAATGAATGCCATAATAGCTACCAAATCTGCGTACCTGAAACATCCACAAATAATAACATACCGTGAAAGACACAGGGATTATAAAGAACATATAAAGCAGTCAAAATTCATAAAACTCTCATGCATGTATAGGTAGATATACTACTCCTCCTTAATCCTACTCCCTTAAGATGGAGATATCAAAACAAATGGATATACTACTCGATATACTTACCCACAAAAATAAAATCATACTCCCTTTAAGACGGAGATATCAAAACAAATGGATATACTACTCGATATACTTACCCACAAAAACAAAAAGAGTCGAGTGATAAAAACTTTTAATTCAGATCCAAATGAATGTATGTGGCAAAAAATGAAATGTCGGCAGGCAAGGATGACTTGGTATGCTCATTTCTCTTATCTTTAGAATAATTATTAATTTAATATATAATATTTTATTGTCGAATAATACATGAGAATTGACATCATTGCCAATAATTACGCAAATGCATTTCACATGGACTGCCAAATATAATATCGAGAAGTTACATATTGTACTAATTAGGAGTTGAATATTTGTTCAAATAAAGTGTTTCAATAGTCTACCTATCAACTTTGACTTGAAGTTTATATTTGGCGGAAGAGAGGCACGGATGTGGTATCACTAATAAATTATCATCAACAAATTAGTAAATTATATGTATGATTTAATATCTACTTTTTTAGTTTTTTTTAACATTTTAGCACGCGTGACAATGAATTATTGGATTGTTGCAGAATGACGTGGTACCTTCGTTGTATTGTAGATTTTCTCATGTTGTAGGAGAAAATCTACAATATAACGGAGGTATAACGTCATCCGTAAAATAATCCAATCATCAATTTGCCACGCGTGCTAAAATATTAAAAAACAACTAAAAATATAGATATTAAATCATACATGTCATTTACTAATTTTTTGGTGTTATCACGTCATCCATACCTCAATTGGACTGAAGAATTACTTCATACCGTAGATATGGATTGAGGAGCTTGAAATAAGATCTATGAGTAATAGATAAGTGGGATTTAAATAAGGTTTATATTCGATAAATCGTGATAGTTGTTATTTTTATAAACTTAGTTCACACTAAATCATGATTGGAGGAATATATCTCAGGTCTGGTTCTATATAAATGGAATCCCTCAAAGTTCTCAATTACAAAACACGAAAAGAAGCAATACTACTCATCCAAAAACAGAAGCAAAGAAACTAAGAAATTAGCAAATGAGTCCTTTATCAGAAGAAGAAGAGAGCTATTCATATGCCATGCAGCTAGCAATGGGGATAGTGCTGCCCATGGCTACTCAAGCAGCTATTCAGCTTGGCGTTTTTGAAACGATAGCCAAAGCTGGCAAACTCTCTGCCTCAGAGATCGCAGCCCTCTTACAAGCACAAAACACAAAAGCACCAGTGATGCTTGACCGAATGCTTAGGCTTCTGGTCAGCTACCGTGTGCTTGAGTGCTCTGTTTCTGGTGACAAGACGATGTATGGTCTTACTTCTGTGTCCAAATATTTTGTCAGTGATAAAGATGATGCCTCATTGGGTCACTTCATGGCCTTGCCTCTCGACAAGGTCTTCCTTGAGAGCTGGTATATACATTTGCTTTTATTGTTTTTTCAAATTTTAAATTTTATGTACACTTTGTATGTTATAGCAATAACGTAGTCAATTTTCAACAAGTAGGTTGGGAATGAAAGATGCTGTGGTTGAAGGAGGGATACCATTCGATAGGGTGCATGGAATGCACATATTTGAGTATGCTTCAAGCAACACCAGATTCAATGAAATTTACCATAGGGCAATGTTTAATCACTCAACCATAGCTATGAAGAGAATCCTGGAGCATTACAAGGGCTTTGAGAACGTTAAGCGACTTGTCGATGTTGGTGGAGGCTTTGGTGTCACCCTCAGTATGATTACTTCCAAATATCCCCATATTAAGGCCATTAACTTTGACTTGCCTCATGTTGTACAAGATGCTCCATCATATCCTGGTAAGTATAAGTTATTATTAGTTTTTAAAACAATCATCAATTCACATGATTCTCAGAGAGTTTAATTGTTGCAGGTGTGGTGCATGTAGGGGGAAATATGTTCGAAAGCGTTCCAAAAGGAGATGTCGTTCTGATGAAGGTAATTTACATGAAAGAAATGAAGGCATATATAGATTATCAATGCTGTTCCTTTTTGGTAGACATTTTCACTGACATAATGAATATGGAAATTTACAGTGGATACTTCATTGTTGGGATGATGATCACTGCTTGAGTATATTGAAAAACTGCTACAAAGCAATTCCAGATAACGGGAAGGTCATTATTATGAATTCGATAGTTCCAGAAATACCTGAGATAAGCTCTTCCGCAAGAGAAACATCCCTCTTGGATGTACTTTTGATGACTAGAGATGGAGGAGGAAGGGAACGAACAAAAAAAGAGTTCACAAATTTGGCAATTGGAGCTGGATTCAAGGGTATTAATTTTGCATGTTGTGTTTGTAATCTCTACATCATGGAGTTTTTCAAGTAGACCCCATTTGTATTTGAACAGAAAATAACACAAAAACCTTAAAAAAAACAAAAAATAACAAAAAATAAAAAAAACTAAATATCACTAAAAAATAAAAATATATCATTTTTCTTCATTTTTTGTTGTTGTTATGTTGTTATAAACTTATAAATAGTTAGGAATGCGTTGTGTAATATAATAACATATTATGTATTTTTTGTCACTATTTTGTTTGATTGGCAATAAAGCTATGTATACGTTTCTTTCTTCTATTTTTCTTATTGTTTTAATCAATGAAAATAATTTATGCACATAAAAGTACATAAAAAAAAGTATAAATAAAAAATTATTTTATCATTTAATGAAAAAAAATTTGTATTTTAATATTTTTATGCAAGTATTTGAACTCTTTTTGTGCATGTATCATAATCAAATAATTCGCGAGACAGTGTGATGTGAAAATAGAAAAATAAGCCAAATTCCCACATAGGTTTGGTGAAACTAAACAAATTTTCTCTATGTTTTAAAATTAAGCAAAACTTTCCCAGACTTAAAAATCTAGAATTTTAGCTCAAAAATCTCAAATCTCAATCGGGATTTGGGATGATTTTTCTTCCTGATTCAAAAACTGATCGGGATTAATTCAGGATAAATTTTCTTCCTAAATCGCAATAAAGATGGGACGGGACGAGATCGGTGTGGGACAGGCACTACAAAAAATAAGGTCTTTAGAGTCGAAATATACCGACGCTAAAATAATCAAAATTGACGCTAAAGGTTATTAACGTCGAATATTTTCGATGCTAAATTTGGACGTCAACACATTGACGAGAAAGATAATTAGCGTCGAAATATAACATTTCAATGCTAAAGTATAACATTTTACTTCCAAAATATGTCGACGAAAAATATTATTTTTCGACGCTAAATGACGTATTTTGGCGACGAATATTTTCGATGCTAAAAGATATAAAATATTAAAATATAAATATTATTTTATTACTTTTAGCGTCGAATAATTCGATACTAAAGGGTATAAGAAATTTATTATTTCAATTATTTTTACTTCAAAACATTCGATTTTTTATTTCAAAAAATATTATTATAAAAAAAAATTTACCGAATAATAGTACAATTATTTTTATTTTATTAATTATTTTTGTTATTATAAATTAAATTTATAATTAAAACTTATTAAATAAAATAAATACATAGTTTATTAACCGTCGCTGATGCTGTGAATATTTATAAAAAAATGAAAATAAAAATTATTGCTGCTGTGATAGACGGGCGATCGAGCCCAATGCATTCTGGCCGAGTGAGGCCTCCAGTATCTGCCTGAAAGACCTCATCTGCTGGTCGAACTTCTACATATTCCTTTGGTGGTCCTCCTCGATCTACACTACCTTCTCCTGATTCTTCTTCAGCTCTTCTTCGGTATTGTCCAGCTCTTCTTTGGTATTTTCCAACTTGTCATGGGTGCTGACTCGTTGTTCTCGAAGGCACAGGTCAGCAGGAGAAGAAACAACAATTCGTCCAGATGACGTCGGCTTCTTACGAGTGCCAAGTCCGACATTGTACGCTATCTGGTTCTTGAAAACCAATTGCGACAATTCCTCATCTAGTAGAGGGTCGGACCCTGTCTCCTAAGTTTGTCACTGGACCTCCACCATTTCGTTTTGTTTAAAAAAAATTGAAGTTAATGTTCGAACTTGAAAAGAAAAAAATTAAATTGAAAAATATATTTAATTTATTTTAAATACTTAAACTTACGTAGAAGCGTTCGACTTCTTTATTGATCCATTTTTTCTTCTCATTGTAGTAAGTCACTTGGAAAAACTCTAGAAATGACTGCACATCACATGTGCTACTCTGTTAAAAAGAATAAAATGATTATTATTATTAGTAAAAATTAATGAAACTTTAAAAAAAAAAAAAGTTTATGATTATATTTACCTCTTTGCTTTTCTTCTTTTCTCTTCCTCTTCTCTTTTCTTTCTTTCTCTTTTCTTCTTCTTCTTCTTCCTCTTTTATCTTACGTTTTTTTCATTCTTTCTCTTGCCTTCTAATCTTTTGGAATCTTGAATAGTGATATCTTTATATACTATGGCTTATTTGATATTATGAAGAATGTGGAAAAGTGTAGAAAATTGAAGAAATTTTGAGAATCTACTAGAATGACCCTCGAGTACTATTCATCTGAATTTTTTTATCTGTATTTTTGGCTTACTTTTGTTCCGAATTTAGAACAATATTCAACTTGAAAGTTGTATATCTCGACCTTAGCTTTCCGACGATATAAAATTCATGAAGATCGGAGTTCGTATGAGAAAGTTACGGCCCAAATACCATGAGCTGTTCGTAGTGGAACATCGCATAATTTCGCATGGAAGTTTCAAAGAATTTACCATTTTATCGCCAAAGTCGTTCCATGAATGTATATATGATCGAACATAATTTATGTTACATAACACTCGTTCCGCGATGGAACAGTACTACAGTGCAACAGTAGTTGAGACTACCGGTCGTTACAAATTCTCCCCCCCCCCCCCCCATAAATAGGATTCGTCCTCGAATCCTCTTTAAACTTGGGATCTTATCATAGATCACAGGATTTATGGGTTCCTTATAAACTACCAGCTTTAACTGACTATATACCCATCTTCTTTCTATCCATTTTATTATACCATTTCCCAACAATTTTTCGGGTGCCATCATTACACCATAGGATAATGTGATGATCCCACTGAACTTGGAATGTCATGACTTGGGAGTTATAACTAGAGCTGTATACTAACTTGTTTGTGTGAACTCTTATTTTGCTGTAACTATTTTGTATCAACAAGACTTCTATTTGACTTAACAATGAAGGTTTTTGCCTAGCTGATCACTCTTCACTTGACTAGTAAGTAAATGATATTCTCTATCTTTCTTAATATCTACTCATGCATCGTACTTCTATTCATACTTGGGTGAACTGCTTCAGAATTCGTGGCTTCAGTGATTCTCCCTTAAGTTCTTTACTAAGAGGTACTACCTCATTTTCAATTCATAAGATATTTGCTAGGTATCCTGGAATTCGTCATTTCCGAACCTCCAGTTATGATCAATCTTCTTTGTCTCCAAGGAAATTATTGTCTCTAAATTTTTTGGTTATATTCGATCAAGTTCTTCTTAGTTAGTACTGTTGACTTTCACTGGAGATATTGGTGACTCACGGTTAGGCTTCTCATACTTCCTTTTTCGGAATCGATAAGTTTACAGGAGTGGTACTTGTCATTATTAACAATGCTTGTACTCGATACTCCTTAACGACACTTGTTTGACTTAATTTGAATATTCTTTCTCATCACGTAGCTACTTAACCCTCTATATTTTCCTTGCCAAACTTCCACTGCTTATGAGCTTCTCTCTCAACATTCCACTATTTCTGCTTATCTATGGGGCTTAGGACTTCTTAGCTTGCTGATGTTGTCTACTAATGACGCTGGTACTCAAAACGTTGCTTCCGGGTAGTTTCCTAGTGGTCCTCCTCAATTGGCGAAGGATTTAGGTTTAATTGCATGCAACTTGGTGACCCAACAGAACTCTCTGTTATTAACATTGATGTTGATGATTTGGTCTTGGGTAAAGTTTATACACTTTTTTCTTTTGCTTTCAAGGGTCGTTACTCAAATACATGCAAATATTATGTACCTTGAGAATTCACTTGCTATGCCAATTACAATTTTGCAATAACCTATCTCTTGATTTTCGTACTATGAGGCGAATCTACCAGGAGTCTCGTATTAGCTCGCATACATACATTAAATCATGATACAAGTATGATACGCCATGTAGTGATTGAAATTGCTTGAATTAAGAAATCCCACAACCTACATTCTAATCAAGTTTATCCATTATAGATCATCGTAGAAACCGTAAATTTCTTCGGCGAAGTGAAGTAATACTAGCTGGACTCCAAATTAATGAGTGGACCCCTTTTTTCAAATTGATTTTATTTATATGCTTTTGAATTGAGACTTACTTTTACGAAATATGGCGTTAGCCAAGTTTGATATCCAGTTACTTTTAAAAATGAGAATGATTTGACAAATTGTGATTTTGAAAGTATGATTTCTATGAATTTTGAGATTGGGGAGAAAATCCAATCTAGAGGTTTTTGGAATTAACGGACATAGATTTGATTTGGAGGCATGTGGGAAAACCCCACCTTAGAATTGACGGTTACTAGAATTGACGAATTAAACATGTGCACATGTAGAGCAGGACTAGGGGACGACGATACTTAACACTCCTAGATCCTAGTTTCTGTGGCTTGGGGGATGACGATACGTAACTGTTGGGGTTGGAGCTCAGAGCGCCAATTCCCGGTTGTATTTCTGTTGAATACTTCTGTAAAACATTATTATTATGAATAATATATGCAGTTTTTATAATATAATCTATCTTTCTATATGGTAAAGACGTAATGACCCTAGAATGATTAGTCATGATACAGTTGCAAAAGCGTCGCAACGGACATTGAGAAGTATCATGACGTTGTCATTCTCAGACAGTTCCTGGTCAAGGTTTACACTACTTGGTCAGTAAAGTAAACCCGTTGAGACCGGTACATGTCGTATACTGGAATATATAATTCCAATGGTTTCTCAATGAACCATTAGTCTTGGAGACTAGTATAGACGTGTGAGTGTTTATAGCGGATAAACACTGAACGACTCACCGAAGATTCTTAATAGATGGTACACCAGCGTCAATAAGAATCTTCTTGGGTTGAGTAGCACTTGTGATTCTTAGACTTGAGATGCCATTGTGGGCACATGAGACATCTTCTACACTTAGACGGAAGTCACGTCACCGATCTATTTAGATCAGACCTCCGCCTGTTCGTTGGGTGTAGATAGATCCTCAGGGTGTCCTATGTGTATCAAGATAGGATCCATCAGTTCTGTGTATCAGAGCATAGGTAGTCCATATGATTAGCAATCAGATAAAACCATGGGCCCGTGGTAAAGTTTAGAAGCTATTCTAAACATTCTTTTTGAGATTGCTAATAGAATAGTCGACTGGATAATCCCGATAGAGATTTGGCGTTTACATCTATATCTCTGGGATTTATCCGGATATCTGTGACGGAGGAATTATACATTTGTCATGACCTCGACCTGTATGGTTCAGCGAGATTATCCGTGATCGTCATAATCTACGGGTGGATAGATTATGGACACGAAATTAGATTTCGTGACGGATATACCTGAATCTAGAGAGTCTCAATAATGAAACATACTCGTAGAGCACTAGAGCAACATTAATAAATAATATTGATTATTTATAAAGTCGTTTAAAGGTTAAACGCAATATACATGCTAAAAGAACTAAATAGTCATTTGCTTAATTATTGTGTATTTACATTTAATATTTGATTAATTAAATACACATTAATTAATAGTCAAAATGAGTTATTTTCATTTGCTTGTTATTGATTTCGGCCAAGGCTTTTTTTTGCACAAGTATATATTGTTTTCATTTGCTTTTCATTTGGTTAACCTAATACATTTCACAAAACATAAATCTCCATTGAAGAAGCTAAAGGAACTTTGAGAAAAAGAAAGACAAAATCAAAAAGGCTTGGAAATTTAGTAAGTTTCTCAAACTTGCTATTAGTAAGGAATTTGTTCCTTAGGTTCTAGGCTTTAATATATGATATTCTTAAGTTGTTTCTTTCTTTGTTCCTTGTGGTTTTTGTTGATGGAAATTTTTGGTGAAGTGTGAAGCATGTGTGATGAAGGAAGTGTATAACTATTGTAGTAATAAACTTTCTTTTAAGGTTTTGGAAACCATGTTGCTAATCTAGAGTTATTGACCCACTCTTAAATGATCTAGATTTGATCTTGAGTTGTTTCATTGTGTTGAGACTTGGATTGGATGGAAGAATGATGATTGAAACATTTGATTTAACCAATTTGGTCTATTTGTCCAATTTGATGAAATTGAAGAATTAGGGTTCATGACCAATTCCAAATTTGGGGATTTTCATATATGTTGTGCATTTGGATGTGTATATGATGCATATAAAGTTTCATGTTGATTGGATTACATTTGGATGTGTTTTAAAGTATGAAATGACAAATGGTACATTTTGGCACCTTGGAGGTGCTCACGGCATTGATGAAGAAAAATGGGATTTTTTGTGTTTTTGGTGTTTTGATGTTTTGAACATGATAAGTTCATCTTAGAAATGATTTAGAATCATTAAAAATTGATTAGATCAATTTCGGACTAAAATGGACAAAATACCAAGTAAGGGTAATTTGGTAAATTCACTTAAATATGATTTATTGAATTTTATTTCATAATTTGATTATTGGAATATTAAATAAATATGTTTATTTAATTAATCCGAGAAAAAGTTTTGAAATGTGAAAATCGGATTTTCACCGCTTCCGCTGCGTTACCGGATTAACCCCTGAAAAACCCCTACAAAATGGTATCAGAGGGAGTCTGATTCTAGGCCACCTAATATGATTAGCCTTCATTGAATCAATTTTTAATCATGTTTTCTTGACTTTATGCATGCTTATTAGGATCTAAATTGGTTAGATTTAGGTGTATGACACTTAGCGGAAAATCTCTAATTAATAAGGTTTGAATGTAATTATGTATTTGATGCATATTATATGGTCTGTCTTGTCAATACGGTTTATGAATACTTCTTTGTGACTACATCCGAGACCGTGCCTCTTCTGTGAGGATGTAGCCGATAAAGATTTATTTATACCGGATGTATATCAGATACTAGGTAAATTCAAGTAAAAGCGGAATTCTGAACGTGCCCTAGCTGTCAGGATTACGTAAGTAACTTGAGTTTATCATTGACGAGTTTAACCTTGGTACGTCTCCTTGTGGGCCTGCCTTCACAGCGACAACGAGAAACGGTCAGGACCGGATACTTAGGAGTCATTAGTGAATGATTGACAAATGAGTTGTCGACCTGATGAATATACGTAGGCGAGACCGTGCCTCTGCTATGAGCCGAAATATATTCACGGGATCCACTTTTCACTATTAGTATTTAATTTAATTATTAAATATTTGTATTCTGTTTTGGGATTACAGTATTGCATGATTTAGTGGGAGGGGCATATTAGATTAAAAATCCATGATCTAGTTTATGCTTTTGATATTATATGAAACTGCTTAATTTCTGCTAACCGTTTTTCGTGATCTATATGATAGATTGGCGATGGCGGCACAATCCACAAATCAGTTTGCGCGTATGCTTGATGCGAACAAACTGAAAGCGCTGAGAACTTTGCAGACTGGGAATTGGATTTGAGGATTGTCCTCGATTCTGAAAGCTGGGTTATGTTCTTGAGGGTCCGTTGCCCCTTGCAGTGGGTGCGGATGCTTCGAAGGAGGAACGCCAAGTTTTTGAAACTTGGAAGGATGATGATTTAAGGTTTAAATCATACATCATTAGTTCACTGTCTCCGAAACTCAAGCAACAGTACTATGGTATGCTAGATTCCTATAGTATGATGACGCGATTGAGACAATCATTTGAGAACCAAGAACAAGTGATTGTTCACAAAGTCGCCATGGAACTGTTCCATGCGCGTCTGGATGAGGGGCAAAGTGTTAGCCCACATGTTCTTCAGATGATCGATTTGATCGATCAATTGAGGTAACATAATCTCATCTTGAATGAAATTCTCGGTAGAAGTTTCATTCTTGGTTCACTACCGGCTTCATTTCGCCAGTTCGTGATGTACTTCAACATGCACGGGACTGTCTGTACCTACCAAGAGCTACATAGGATGTTGCTCATGGTAGAAGAGGACCTTAAGAAGGGAGTACCGACTCACCCTCCTAGAACTACTTCTCTTTCGGCTTCTTCCCAAGGATGGTCCAAGGGAAAGAACAAGAAAGGCAAGAAGAAGAAGAAGGCTTTTGGTCCTCAACAATAGGCGAAGATTGCAAAGCCCAAAAGGGCTTCTGAAGACAAATGCCACCACTGCGGAAAAGTCGGGCACTGGAAAAGGAACTGTCCTGATTACATTGCCCAGCTGAGGAGAGACAGAGCTTCTACATCAGGTACTTTTATTTTTCCAGTTATTGATTTATCTTTGGCTTGTGAAGCCGTTACATCCAGCTGGATTTTAGATTCTGCTTGTCCCATTCACATTTGCATTCGTTGCAGGTGCTGAAGGAAAGTAGGAACTGAAGCCTGGAGAGATGCAATTGCCGTTCGGGAGTGGAGACTCTTTGGATGCAGTTGCAGTGGGAGTATGCGAGATCTCATTGCCGAATGGGACAATTTTGTTATATGACTGTCATTTTGTACCGGGATGTGTCGCAAATATTATATCACTTTTTGTATTAGATACAGAAGAGGCTTTGTATTAATATTAATATAGTTCTCTTTGTATTTATATGATAAAAATAATATTCAGATCCTTTGTTGTCCAAACCAGCATGGTCATTATACATTGCAAACTTCAAAAGATATATTAAATACTGGAGTTAATAAACGTAGTTTACCTGTAATTAATAATACTGAACTTTGGCATATGAGACTTGGTCACATTGGCGTTAAACGCCTTACCCAATTGGTTAGGAATGGTTTGATATCAGATCTTACCATTGAATCTTATCCAACTTGTGAATCATGTATTCAGGGTAAGATGACCAAAGCCCCATTTTCTGGTGTTGGACACCCGCCATTAACTTACTGGAACTTGTACATTCTGATGTATGTGGTCCACTAAGTCAAACTGCTCACAGTGGTTATTATACTTCGTTACCTTACCGATGATTTGTCACGGTACGGTTATGTGTATTTGATGCGACATAAATCGGAAACCTTTGAAAAGTTCAAAGAGTTCCGAAATGAAGTAGAAAAACAAACTGGTAAATATATTAAATGCCTTCGATCAGATCGAGGCGGTGAATATATGAGTGGTGAGTTCATGGATTATATGAAGGAGAATGGGATTCTCGCTCAATATACTCCCTCCCGGTACACCACAGCACAATGGTGTATCTGAAAGGAGAAATCGGACTTTATTGGATATGGTCCGATCGATGTTGAGTTTCACAGATTTGCCCTATTACTTATGGGGTTACTCTCTCTTAACAGCCGCACATCTTTTGAATAAGATTCCTTCAAAGGCTGTTCCTACGACACCGTATCAGATATGGTTCGGTAGGAGACCAAATCTTAATTATATTAAGGTTTGGGGTTGTCCTGCCTATGTCAGGGTAACTCAGCAAAAGTTTAGGTTTGTTGGATATCCTTCGAATACGAGGGGATATCTGTTCTATGATACCGAGCATCGAAATGTATTCGTAGCTCTCTTCGTAAAATTTCTAGAAGTAGAATTTTTGTCAGAAGGTGGTAATCATAGACAGGTTGAGCTTGATGAAGTCCAACCTGAAAACAACGAACCAACGGAGGAACCTGAAGTTCAAGTAGATGAAGGACCTTCAACACACACACTCCGTAGGTCAGAAAGGGTATCTAGACCTCCTGAACGCTTGTATTTGATACAAGAAAAGAGTCTGGATGTTCTCTTAGTTGAAGAGACAGATCCTTTCACCTATAGAGAATCGATGTTGGACATCGACTCCGTGAAATGGCAAAGTGCCATGAAATCCGAGATAGACTCAATGCATGTGAAAATCAAGTTTGGGACTTGATTCCGCTTCCCGAAGGAATTGTTCCTATCGGTTGTAAATGGGTTTACAAAAGGAAACGCGGGCCTGACGGTAAGGTTGAAACTTACAAGGCCCGACTGGTAGCAAAGGTTACACGCAGCGACTGGCGTCGACTACGATGAAACTTTTTCACTGGTAGCAATGCTTAAGTCTATCGGATTTTTGCTTTCTATAGCTGCGTATCATGACTACGAGATTTGGCAAATGGTGTCAAAACGGCTTTTCTAAATGGATTTTCTTGATGAAGAAATCTATATGGAACAGCGGAAGGTTTCGCGTCTAGCGAAACCTCGGGTATGGTATGTAGCTTAAGAAGTCCATTTATGGACTTAAACAAGCTTCACGAAGTTGGAATCTTCGATTCGATGAGATTATTAGATCGTCTGGTTTCTCAAGAATTCGGAAGAATCCTGTGTGTATCAGAAGGCCAGTGGGAGCATGGTCGTATTTTTAGTCTTATATGTTGATGACATCCTAATCATTGGGAATGATTTAGGTATGTTGCAAAGCGTGAAGTGTACCTCTGTAAGAATTTCTCCATGAAGGACCTGGGAGAAGCTTCCTATGTTTTAGGGATAAAACTCTATAGAGATAGACAAAGGAGGCTGATTGGGTTATCCCAATACTCGTATATAGATAAGATCTTGGAACGGTATAGTTTTGGTAACTGTAAGACAGCAAACATACCGTTCTGACATGGGATTACATCTTTCAAGAAGATGTGTCCACAAACAGAAGATGAGAAGGTTAGAATGTCTAACCAACCTTATGCTTCGTGTTTGGGTAGCATAATGTATGCCATGTTATGTACGAGGCCTGATATCAGTTTCGCTGTTAGCGTAACTAGCAGATCAGTCCAATCCAGGTAATGATCATTGGATGGCCATTAAACATATCCTAAAGTATCTTAAAGGTACTAAGGATAAGTTAATAGTTTATGGAGGAAACAAACTGCAGGTTAATGGGTATACAGACTCCGATTTCCAATCGGATCCCGATGATAGAAAGTCTACATCTGGATTTGTCTTTACCCTTAACGGAGGTGCAGTTTGTTGGAAGAGTTCAAACAGGGATCGACAGCTGATTCCACCACTGAGGCGGAATATATTGCAGCTTCTGAAGCGTGCGCCAAAAGAGGCTGTGTGGATAAAGAACTTTATCACAGAATTGGAGTTGTCCCAAGTATCGAGAATGCGATTCCGTTACACTGTGATAATACTTGAGCCATTGCGCAAGCAAAAGAACCGAGGGCGCATCAGAAGTCGAAGCATGTGGAACGCAAGTACCACATCATTCGAGAGATCGTGTCGCGAGGGAATATTGTCGTGTGCAAGGTACCGAGTGAAGATAATGTAGCAGACCCGCTGACGAAGGCCATACCTCCGAATCTGTTTGATAAACACGTGGAGTCGATGGGTATTAGATACAATCGATATTGGCACTAGAGCAAATGGGAGATTTTGTTGGGGTTGGTGCTCAGAGCGCCAATTCCCGGTTGTATTTCTGTTGAATACTTCTATAAAACATTATTATTATGAATAATATATGCAGTTTCTATAATATAATCTATCTTTCTATATGGTAAAGACGTAATGACCCTAGAATGATTAGTCATGATACAGTTGCAAAAGCGTCGCAACGGACATTGAAAAGTATCATGACGTTGTCATTCTCAGACAGTTCCTGGTCAAGGTTTACACTACTTAGTCAGTAAAGTAATATTGTGATTGAGTACATGTCGTATACTGGAATATATGATTCCAATGGTTTCTCAATGAACCATTAGTCTTGGAGACTAGTATAGACGTGTAGGTGTTTATAGCGGATAAACACTGAACGACTCACCGAAGATTCTTAATGGATGGTACACCAGCTCAATAAGAATCTTCTTGGGTTGAGTAGCACTTGTGGTTCTTAGACTTGAGATGCCATTGTGGGCACATGAGACATCTTCTACACTTAGACGGCAGTCACGTCACCGATCTATTTAGATCAGACCTCCGCCTGTTCGTTGGGTGTAGATAGATCCTCAGGGTGTCCTATGTGTATCAAGATAGGATCCATCAGTTCTGTGTATCAGAGCATAGGTAGTCCATATGATTAGCAATCAGATAAAACCATGGGCCCGTGGTAAAGTTTAGAAGCTAGTTCTAAACATTCTTTAGAGATTGCTAATAGAATAGTCGACTGGATAATCCCGATAGAGATTTGGCGTTTACATCTATATCTCTGGGATTTATCGGATACCTGTGACGGAGGAATTATACATTTGCCATGACCTCGACCTGTATGGTTCAGCGAGATTATCCGTGATCGTCATAATCTACGGGTGGATAGATTATGGACACGAAATTAGATTTCGTGACGGATATACCTGAATCTAGAGAGTCTCAATAATGAAACATACTCGTAGAGCACTATAGCAACATTAATAAATAATATTGATTATTTATAAAGTCGTTTAAAGGTTAAACGCAATATACGTGCTAAAAGAACTAAATAGTCATTTGCTTAATTATTGTGTATTTACATTTAATACTTGATTAATTTAAATACACATTAATTAATAGTCAAAATGAGTTATTTGACTTATATCCTAAATGAATATATGTATTTAATATTTAATGTAAATTATTTATATATTTAATATATTTATATTTGATTAATTAATTAATTAATTAATTGTTAAATGATTAAATTAATTAAAATATAAATATCTTACATTAGGATATTTTATTTAAGTAATGATGTTAGTTGCAATTGTTGACTTAAATAAATATCTATAAAGTAGTTTTAGATATTTATATTAAGATAACAAATGTATTTGAAATGAAAATGAAATGAAAAATTGGTATATGATTTCTATTGATTTCGGCCAAGGCTTTTTTTTGCACAAGTATATATTGTTTTCATTTGCTTTTCATTTGGTTAACCTAATAAATTTCACAAAACATAAATCTCCATTGAAGAAGCTAAAGGAACTTGAGAAAAAGAAAGACAAAATCAAAAAGGCTTGGAAATTTAGTAAGTTTCTCAAACTTGCTATTAGTAAGGAATTGTTCCTTAGGTTCTAGGCTTTAATATATGATATTCTTAGTTGTTTCTTTCTTTGTTCCTTGTGGTTTTGTTGATGGAAATTTTTGGTGAAGTGTGAAGCATGTGTGATGAAGGAAGTGTATAACTATTGTAGTAATAAACTTTCTTTTAAGGTTTTGGAAACCATGTTGCTAATCTAGAGTTATTGACCCACTCTTAAATGACCTAGATTTGATCTTGAGTTGTTTCATTGTGTTGAGACTTGGATTGGATGGAAGAATGATGATTGAAACATTTGATTTAACCAATTTGGTCTAATTTGTCCAATTTGATCAAATTGAAGAATTAGGGTTCATGACCAATTCCAAATTTGGGGCTTTTCATATATGTTGTGTATTTGGATGTGTATATGATGCATATAAAGTTTCATGTTGATTGGATTACATTTGGATGTGTTTTGAAGCATGAAATGACAAATGGTACATTTTGGCACTTTGGAGGTGCTCACGGCATTGATGAAGAAAAATGGGATTTTTGGTGTTTTTGGTGTTTTGATGTTTTGAACATGATAATTTCATCTTAGAAATGATTTAGAATCATTCAAAATTGATTAGATCAATTTCGGAAAAAAATGGACAAAATACCAAAGTAAGGGTAATTTGGTAAATTCACTTAAATATGATTTATTGAATTTTATTTCATAATTTTATTATTGGAATATTAAATAAATATGTTTATTTAATTAATCCGAGAAAAATTTTTGAAATCTGAAAATCGGATTTTCACCGCTTCCGCTGCGTTACCGGATTAACCCCTGAAAAACCCCTACAGTAACGCCCCAAGACCACCAGATTTTAGGGTTAGGGGGACGGTGATACGAACGCCCTAGACCTTAGATTCAGGGACCTGATAGTTGCATGCATTGGGGGGACGGCGATACATAACGCCCCAATATCGTGGATTTGCACACCTAGCTCCAGTTCAGGGCTTGGGGGACGATGATACGTCACGCCCCAAGGCCACTAGTTTAGGCGCATGGGGGACGGCGATACGTAATGCCCCCATGCGTCAGGTTTTCCACAGATACTCAGAGACATGATTTTCATAATGATGGTTTTATAAAAGAGCTTTTACGAGAAATAGTTTTATGAGAAACTCTGAGTTTTATAGAAAGAAATGTTTCTAGAAAGTTTCACAGAAAAGAACTGATTTTCAGAAAAGAAAGAGTTTTAGAAAATACAGATTTCTTGAAAGGTTTCAGTTTTAGAACAATGGATTTTATAAGAATTTCAGTTTTCTGTTTTAAAACTGTCCACTCACTAGGTAGTTCAAACGATCTACTCTTTGTTTTGCAGGTATACTCGGTGGATGAGCTCGAGGGGATAAATACTTATGGATGTCACCAGGGTGTATGGTCCACCAGATCGAGTAACGAGTTATAGTCCAATTAGAGTCAGAGTAAAGTTGCATGCATATGTTTATGTTATATAAGTCATTGTAATAAGTTAAGTATCCTTAAACAGAGTTGTACAGAAATGTATTGTTGAGTATTCAGTTATGAGTTTGACATTCATTTTAAGATCTTAAGTTGGGCTATGGTCCCATACATAAGATATATTCGAAATAAGAATAGTAGAGTTGATCATAGCTATAGAGTCAGAGGCTCAGGGAGATGAGACGGCATATTCCTTGTCGGTAGAATCTTCTGAGAAAGGGGATTGTTACACTACGTCTATGGAAAAAGCGGTCATATAGCAAAGGATTGCAGAAATAAAAAGTTTCAGGACAAAGGCAAGAAAAAGAAGAATGAGGCCTATGTCATTGAAGATGAGCTAATGACAGATGAAATCTCATAGATGAACCTCTTAGTAGTTATAATTGAAGACAACTTGGTTGGAAAATCGAGAGAATGATGGGTAGACACTGAAGCTAATCGCCGTATATTTTTTGATAGTATGATGTTTTCTATATATCAAAAGGTCAACAATGGAGATCAATTGGCCATGGAAAATTCCTCCACCTCCAAAGTGGTAGGACAAGACACAGTGGTTCTGAAGATGACTTCCAGAAAAGAACTGACATTGAAAAATATGATGCGTGTTCCGGACATCAAGAAGAATCTAGTTTCAGGATCCCTCCTAAGCAAGAATGACTTTAAGTTAGTTTTTATTTCTGACAAGTTTGTTCTTACCAAGAATTATATTTATGTAGGACTTTTCAAATTCAATGTAATAATTGTTAATCGGCATAATGTTATTAATAATAATAAAGCCACATCTTCTGCTTTTATTATTAAGTCACAAAAAATATGACATGGTAGGTTGGGACATATTAATTATGATATAACATAAATTAATTAACATGGACCTTATAACTAGACTTACAATTGATAATCAACATGAATGTGAAGCATGTGCTGAAGTGAAAATAAATAGAACATAATTTCATTTCGTAGAACGAAGTTCTGAACTTTGGAGCTTGTTCACACAAATGTGTATGATATGAATGTTGTGCAATCTAGAGGAGGTAAAAAGTATTTTGTCATTTTTATCGATGATAGCACAAGATTCTATTATGTGTATTTGTTGAGGAACAAAGATGAAGCTATTGAGAGCTTTATACACTATAAGAACGAAGATGAAAATCAACTTGGGAAAAAATAAAAAAAAATCACGAGTGATATGGGAGGTGAATATGTGTCATCATTCGAAGAATATTGTTTTAATCATAGAATTATTCATGAAACTATTATTCCTTATTCACCTTAACAAAACAGGATTGTAGAACGCAAGTACCGAACATTAAAGGAAATGATGAATGCCATGTAGATAAGCTCTGATTTAGCCCAAAACTTACGGGAGAAAGCCTTACTTTCCGCCAACTACGTTCTGAACAAGTTATCTCACAAAAGATTGGATAAGGCACTATATGAATTGTGGAAATGTCGTGCACCTTCCAAAAAATCCCTGAAAGTATAGGGCCGTCTCGCCAAAGTGATGGTTCTAAAATTTAAGAAGGTTAGAGTATGACCAAAAACTGTTGATTGTATATTAATTAGATATGCACACAACAGTAACGCGAATTGATTTCTGGTTCATAAATATACGATTCTTGACATCAATCCAAATATGATAATTTAGTCAAGGAATGCATCATTTTTTAAGAGACATTTCCTTGTAAAGAAAAATAAAGAATTGATTGTCTCAAAAGGACTGTTGAAACTGTTACAAGTAATGATCAAGTTAACCAAGAATCAGATGAACCTGAAAATGTTGATAAAAATGAACCTAGACGTAGCAAGAAAATAAGAACATGTAAGTCATTTGGACTGGATTTCCTGGCATACCTGTTAGAAAATGAGCCTCAAAGCTATTGAGAAGCGATGTCTTTTTCAGATGCTTCTTTGTGGTAATAGGCTACCAATAGTGAGATTGATTCAATCCTACAAACCCATATTTTGGAGTTGGTTGATCTTTCTTCGGGCTGTAAGCTACTGAGATACAAATGGAATTTCAAACGGAAGATGAAGTCGGATGGATCATAAAAGGTTATAGACAAAAGGAACCTTAATTACTTTAATACATATTCACCAGTGACTTGTATCACTTCAATAAGAATGTTTATGGCCATAGCAGCTATATTTGCTCTTGTAATAATCAAATGGATGTAAAGGCAACATTCTTAAATGATGAATTGGATGAGTAGATTTACATGGAACAATCAAACGGAACTCCTACTGCTCCGAAAGCAGTGAGATTCTTGGCATCTTGAACAAAGTTTAAGTAATTAAGTAATTAACTAAGAGAAGACGATATACCGCTAAAAGCAGACGTTACTCCGCGGCAAAGCGTCTGCCGATTTCCCTAAAAAGAGAGGGGAACATCGAAGAAACCGAAGGGAAGAAGACGATGAGCCGACAAGCCTTCTACTAGAGCTAGGAAGGCTTTCGGGAAGAGCCTTCAAAAAGGAGGGCATACATACCAAAAAAGGTATGAAACAAACAAAAAACAAAAGTTTAATGTTCCTAGACCAGAACATAAGGTTACAAACAAGTAAAATCCTGTACGAATAAAACAAAATACCTAAACAATGGCATGAAAAATTTGACAAAGATGTGTTGTCAAAAGGATTCAAATCATGAGTGCGATAAATGTCTATACACTAAATCAACTCAAAATGGATATGTCATTGTATGTCTCTATGTTGACGATATGTGATGACCGGAAAATATATCAATATTTACCGCCCCTTTTACTTAATATTTTGTTTAGTTTCTCGGGTTTGATGAACGTTTTGATATGTTTTATTTTATTTTGCAGATAAAATAATATCGGGACTCAATGAAATCATTTAGGACGAAATGTGGATCAAATAAGGGCAATTATTGGACTTGATATATTAATTTTGGAGATTGGAAACTTGAAAGGGCGTTTTTGACGAAGTGCAGTTTTGGAAATTCCAGTTTTGCGCATCTGTCGTATTTGGGGCATAACTCTTTACTCCGATATCGGATTGAGGAGATCGTATTTGGGGCATAACTCTTTACTACATATCGGATTGAGGAGATTCAAGTTCCAGATTAAAGAAGACTCAAAGATCTACAACTTTGAAAGAGAAAATATTTTCGAATTCTGAAGATTTCATGACCGAAATTGATGAACCATCCAGAAGTGGTGTGGAGTGTAATTATTAAAAGTCATTATCAATCATTTTCAAAGCAAAATATTAATTAATTAATAATTAATAAAAATTATCAAATCAACACCAAACAAGATAAGAAATTAGTGGAGCAATTATGGATTTGGTGGAGTAATTAGTGGAGAAATTAATAATGGATTTGGTGGAGAATTTGATGGATGATTTGATGGTGGCAAAATTTTGCCTATAAATACCAAGCCATTTCATTTGTAAAATTCATACTTTCTTCTTTGAAATTCTTAATGAATAAATAAGAAGATTGTATCTATTTTTGTTTATTTTTAGTTTTCAGTAATTAATTTTCAGTTTCGCACTTCTTTTTCTTTACTTTTCAGTTTTTACTTTCCGCAATTTACTTTTACGCACAGTACTTTTCTTTCTTTAATTTTTCAGTTTTTACTTTTCAGTAATGAGGAGGTAATTTCCCAAGCTAGGGTGAAAGGTAATTCTTTTACTGTTACTATTTAGATTAATCTCCCTTAAAAAAAATATATTCACTATTTAAAATACTGATTAATAAAGGATACCGCTATATTGGTCGGTTGGCAATTCAATTTAATCTGGTTTAAACCTGACTAATCAAGGATACCGCCAGATTGGTCGGTTGGTAATTTATTTTGGTACCGCCGCCTTATGGCTGGATTATGGACAAATATTACCGCCTATATGGCTGGTTGGACTTAATTTGACTTAATCAGGATACCGCCAGATTGGTCGGTTGGTAAAATAATATCACAAGTTTATATATTATTTTATGGGAGATATCTAAATTAGTAGTAGTAAAAGTAATTCCTTTTACCTTAGCATTTTATTTTATTTTACTTTTCAGTTTTACTTTATGTCTTTTACTTTTCAGTATTTTTACTTTATGTCTTTTACTTTTAAGTTGTTACTAGCCCTAGTTATGTGTTAGTTATCTGGGGTTGTGATGAATTTAATATCACCGGTTTATAAGGGGTTGTTTTATAGTTTGGGTAATTTAAAGGTTTACTTATTAAGTCTTAAGCTTAATGCTTCTTGTTGTCTGATCACCAATAAGATTGATGTGGTAAATCTAAAATGAACTAGACATAGGGATTTTAGGTTTCAGCCTTAGACTTAATAGCCCACGATCTTCCTTGAGGATAGATAACCCTTTAATAGATTTCCTTACAGGATAGGAATATACCTGTCGGGCGGGGGTAGCCATAATTGGAACTTACACTTAATGAATCCAGATAATTGGTTGACATAGACATATGGTTCAATTGGGTTAAACTGGGTATTTGTGTCTGACCATCGACAGAGGCTTTTGCATAATTTAGTGTTCCAGGTTAGTAAACTGATTTATTACACAAACATAAAATAACCACTTCATCT
Organism: Zanthoxylum bungeanum; assembly: GCA_019454045.1. Taxonomy (NCBI): domain Eukaryota; kingdom Viridiplantae; phylum Streptophyta; class Magnoliopsida; order Sapindales; family Rutaceae; genus Zanthoxylum; species Zanthoxylum bungeanum. Next base: position 38,388 of record SKCR01034816.1, on the reverse strand, counting down.
TTTAAATGATATTAGAATGATCACAACCCTAGATCTTTGTGTCTTTTGTTATTTTCCTTAGTATTTTCTTTTGTCTTTTTATTTATTTATTTATTTAGCAATCTACAATCAACCAATCAAATCAAGCAATCATTCTCTTCTCCTCTCAATTAGATATTTGTAAATAAATAGATCAATAATTAATAACAACAGTAAAATTAAGTCCTCGTGGGATCGATATTTTTATACTACTTGAACGATACGTGCGCTTGCGTTATACGTGTGTGTTTACGCCGGTCAAGTTTTTGGCGCCGTTGCCGGGGACTTATTTTTCTTGAGTTATTAATTTTGAAGCTATCTAATTTACTTGTATCTAATTTTCTTTATTTTTATCTGTAATTTTTATTTCTTTTTTTTTTTTCAGGTGATTGAAAAATGGAACTTTATTGGGAGATTGAGAGATCACGAGCTTTACTAGAAAATACACCCCAAATTTGGGAGCAACAGTCCGGTTTTCTGAGGCCTGTTGTCCAGCCCAACAATTATCACTGGATGCCAGAACCAAGCAATACCACATTTGCTAAACAAAACGCAATGGGGAGATGTGACATTTGTAATGGTAACCACCATAGAGATTATTGCAAATACAATACCATCCAGGGTGGCAGAGCTATCAAGATCCTTCTTGTTATGACGAGCCATCACATTTCACAGAACCACATTTTCCATCTTATCCACCATCTACCTATGATCTTCATCAACAACCAGAACCATCAGAGGAAGATCAGTTGCTAAACATGCTCGAAGATATGTTCAAGAAACAAAAAGAAAAGTTAGATACAATGCTTGAAACAAGCCAGAAACAATTTGAAAGTATTCAGAGACAATCAGAATTCATTCAGAGGATGACAAATCAAATGAGACAATTCACAGAAAACCAGAACTACATACCTCAAGAACCAGTTTCAGATGACATAGATGAAGCCTTCGAGTACCAATCATTTCACAATGACACTTCAACAGAGGAGGAGGCTGAGCAGTATCAACAACCAGAGGTATCAGTTCAGGAGCCCGAACCGGCAAAGTCTCAATTTGACTTTTATTATTCAGATTCTGACGAGGATGAAGCTGATCTATTTGTACCAACTGCACCAACAACGGAGGATCAAACTTTCAATCCTCAAAATGAAGATCTTGGAGCATGCTTTACCTTGATGTTTGAAGAAGATCTATCTGAACCATCCATTCCAGTCGTATCAGATGAAAACCTAATGTCAGAAACATCTTTGCATCCTCGGGTTGACAATTTTGAAGCATGTATTTCACAGATGACAGATGAAGAGATGAATACAAGAATTTTACAATACATCTGTGAAGAAAAGGTGGAGCAAGAACAGAGCAAATGGAGGAGCAAATGTCTGACCTTAATAAAGATCCAGAGCATTCAGGAGAAACATCGCTGTTTTGGGGAGTACAAATTAAAGATATCACCAGAAGCTTGACAGAATGGAATTTCCATTCCAAGTCAAGCATCATACGAGACCTCCTGATTTTCTTTCTTTCTTTGCAGGAACCACTGGAGTAACAAGGAGCAAAAAGGTGGCACGAGCACTGAATGAGACAAAACTCTTTTTGCCACTTTACCGTTGGAAGAGACCCTTCAAAAGCAACGCTCACGGGATTGTCTTTAATCGGACATCCAAAACGACATTGAAACCTCCTTAACAGATGAATTTCAGTCACGTCTGGCTGAAGACGAAAAATTTAGCGCTAGCAGGGAGGCAACCCATGCAATTTGTTGTAATTTGTTTTCATATTTTGTGTGAACTTTTTAATTTTGTGTGTTATTTTTGTAGGGAAAGGCACAAACGAAGCATTTTAAGACAGAAGGAATTGTGTTTGGCAATCAAAGATGAGAAACAATTCATTAGCGATGGCTGAATAAGGAATGAAATCTTGAGACACATCCTAATGAATTTATACTAAGCGAGTGGCGTATTGCGTACACAATTCTGTTGCCTTAATTATTGCTTTGATTCGCTTTTCTATTGTAATTATCTTTATTTTCGTAGACAGGATCCAGACTTTTTGACCTTTCACGATCTCTTTTGTTGTTTAGCTAACAATCGTCCTTTGGAAGATATTAGTGCTATTATTACTCACCCTTTTTCAGGTACTATAAATTCAGCCCGTCATTGCACTTTTGAAGGCATCCTGATTTGAAAAAGAAATACATAAAAAAAATGGAAGCCACTTCAAGAAGACGAGTTGAAAACATCTGTGTGTTTTGCGGTAGTAGTGTTGGTACTAAGCCACAATACATAGAAGCAGCACAGGAATTGGGTCGAGTCTTAGCAGCAAGGAATATGCACTTAATATATGGCGGAGGAAATCTTGGACTTATGGGGATCGTTTCAAAGGCTGTACAGGAAGGAGGCAGTCATGTTTTGGGAATCATCCCAAAACCTTGGCAGAGGCAAATCTTATTGGTTCATCAAACGGAGAGGAACTGATCGTGCCAGGTATGTCTGAACGACTGGTAGAAATGATTAACCGTGCTGATGCTTTTATCGCTTTGCCAGGTGGCTTGGGCACATTGGAGGAAATTTTTATAGTTCTATCTTGGGCGAACCTGAACATACACCAGAAACCGCTTGGACTGCTTAACGTTGATGGATTTTATGATTTTCTTTGTGTTTTTCTTGATGATGCTCGGAGAAATGGGTTCGTGTCAAAACCTATGAAAGAACTCCTCTTCACTGCCAGAACTGCTCCGGATCTAATAGACCAACTCATAGCCTATGAACCACAAGTTGACCCTATCATTTCAAAGATAAATTGGTCTGGGGACGATCGTGGTAAGAGGCGTCGGTTAATCTGGATCTTAACCTTTAATTTCCTGTAGAATTTCAGCTAACCAGGTATTATCTTCTAAACTCTTCTTCTACTGTTTAAGACATTGGGGACAATGTCTCATTTAGGTTTGGGGGAGGGAATTAGTTGATCAGTACCTTGTTTTTTTTTTTAGTTTGTGTGTTATTTTTTTTTTTTAGTCCAAAATTTTTCGAAAAATACAAAAAAAATTGAAAAATTTTCAAAAATTACAAAAATATTTTGTGTTTTTGTGTTTTTATTTTGACTAAAAAGGTGAAATTGGTAAGAGATAGCTGAGTAAGGAGTTTCCACTCCTGATACGTATCTCAAGCCTATTTTCGAAACAAGTTAATTTTTGTTTATTTCATTTGAATTATTTAATTTGTGAATTCTCCTTAAACGGACTAAAATGGATCTTCATATGTTCAGTTGCAATATTATCAACATATATAGTAACATACGACATGAGCTAAAATTGAAAAGTTTGTAATATTCAGTGCTCTAGTTTAATTGGAGGAAACATCTCAAAAAGCAGTGGAGTAAAAAAAAAAAAAAAAAAAAAAACTTCTGAGATCCGAGTTATTAAGTCTGTAAGGGTGTTTTAACACCTAGTGCCCTAAAGCCAACTGGTTTGGGAGTCACTGGCCCAAAGCTCGTTACATGGATCAAAGATGCTGCAAAAAATATATATATCTGAAGTCTGGGTAATTAAGTCTGTAGGGGTGTCTTAACACCTGGTGCCCTAAAGCCAACTGGTTTGGGAGCCACCGACCCAACACTCGCTACATAGATGGAAGATATTGTATATAAATAAAAAATAAAAAAGAAAAATCAAAGAAAAAATCAGAAAAATGAGAAAATTATTCCATTGCTACCAAAAGGTGTGAAATCTGATAGAACTTTAGGACAAAAATATTACTCTCTTATCAACTGCACTTATGACTGTTGTGGGCAAAAATGAGTTGATTAATATTTTGTTAGCTGTGTATATGGAGAATGGTAAAAATAATCGGAGAATTTACTTATTCAGTAATTTAGAATAAAACAAAACAACTAGTAACTTGGAGTAGAAGTTTCACCTGATTAGTCACTAACATCTTTATTCTCTTTTCTTTTCGCTTGTCTTTTTGCTTTTGTGTGCATTAGTTTTATTATCTTTTTACTTTTGTAAAACGTTTGTGGGTATCGTTGCTGTAAACCCTCACGAGACTACAACTCGTCCACTAGGGACACCTAGGGGTTTAAAGGCTTGTTGCATATGCTAAATGCAACCGTGATCCCTACGAAAGTGGCTTAGTTTAATTTAATTTTATTTTATTATTTTGCTCGAGGACTAGCAAAATGTTAGGTTGGGGGGTGTGATGAGCGGAAAATATATCAATATTTACCGCCCCTTTTACTTAATATTTTGTTTAGTTTCTCGGGTTTGATGAACGTTTTGTATGTTTTATTTTATTTTGCAGATAAAATAATATCGGGACTCAATGAAATCATTTAGGACGAAATGTGGATCAAATAAGGGCAATTATTGGACTTGATATATTAATTTTGGAGATTGGAAACTTGAAAGGGCGTTTTTGACGAAGTGCAGTTTTGGAAATTCCAGTTTTGCGCATCTGTCGTATTTGGGGCATAACTCTTTACTCATATCGGATTGAGCTGATTCAAGTTCCAGATTAAAGAAGACTCAAAGATATACAACTTTGAAAGAGAAAATATTTTCGAATTCTGAAGATTTCATGACCGAAATTGATGAACCATCCAGAAGTGTGTGGAGTGTAATTATTAAAAGTCATTATCAATCATTTTCAAAGCAAAATATAATTAATTAATAATTAATAAAAATTATCAAATCAACACCAAACAAGATAAGAAATTAGTGGAGCAATTATGGATTTGGTGGAGTAATTAGTGGAGAAATTAATAATGGATTTGGTGGAGAATTTGATGGATGATTTGATGGTGGCAAAATTTTGCCTATAAATACCAAGCCATTTCATTTGTAAAATTCATACTTTCTTCTTTGAAATTCTTAATGAATAAATAAGAAGATTGTATCTAGTTTGTTTATTTTTAGTTTTCAGTAATTAATTTTCAGTTTCGCACTTTCTTTTCTTTACTTTTCAGTTTTTACTTTCCGCAATTTACTTTTACGCACAGTACTTTTCTTTCTTTAATTTTTCAGTTTTTTTACTTTTCAGTAATGAGGAGGTAATTTCCAAGCTAGGGTGAAAGGTAATTCTTTTACTGTTACTATATTTAGATTAATCTCCCTTAAAAAAAATATATTCACTATTTAAAATACTGATTAATAAAGGATACCGCTATATTGGTCGGTTGGCAATTCAATTTAATCTGGTTTAAACCTGACTAATCAAGGATACCGCCAGATTGGTCGGTTGGTAAATTTATTTTGGTACCGCCTTTATGGCTGGATTATGGACAAATATTACCGCCTATATGGCTGGTTGGACTTAATTTGACTTAATCAGGATACCGCCAGATTGGTCGGTTGGTAAAATAATATCACAAGTTTATATATTATTTTATGGGAGATATCTAAATTAGTAGTAGTAAAAGTAATTCCTTTTACCTTAGCATTTTATTTTATTTTACTTTTCAGTTTTACTTTATGTCTTTTACTTTTCAGTATTTTTACTTTATGTCTTTTACTTTTAAGTTGTTACTAGCCCTAGTTATGTGTTAGTTATCTGGGGTTGTGATGAATTCTAATATCACCGGTTTATAAGGGGTTGTTTTATAGTTTGGGTAATTTAAAGGTTTACTTATTAAGTCTTAAGCTTAATGCTTCTTGTTGTCTGATCACCAATAAGATTGATGTGGTAAATCTAAAATGAACTAGACATAGGGATTTTAGGTTTCAGCCTTAGACTTAATAGCCCACGATCTTCCTTGAGGATAGATAACCCTTTAATAGATTTCCTTACAGGATAGGAATATACCTGTCGGGCGGGGGTAGCCATAATTGGAACTTACACTTAATGAATCCAGATAATTTGGTTGACATAGACATATTTCAATTGGGTTAAACTGGGTATTTGTGTCTGACCATCGACAGAGGCTTTTGCATAATTTAGTGTTCCAGGTTAGTAAACTGATTTATTACACAAACATAAAATAACCACTTCATCTTTTAAATGATATTAGAATGATTCACAACCCTAGATCTTTGTGTCTTTTGTTATTTTCCTTAGTATTTTCTTTTGTCTTTTTATTTATTTATTTATTTAGCAAATCTACAATCAACCAAATCAATCAAGCAATCATTCTCTTCTCCCTCAATTAGATATTTTTAAATATAGTATCAATAATTAATAACAACAGTAGAAATTAAGTCCTCGTGGGATCGATATTTTTATACTACTTGAACGATACGTGCGCTTGCGTTTACGTGTGTGTTTACGCCGGTCAATATGCTAATAAATGGTAGTAATCATGAGATGATTCAGTCTACCAAGTAAACATTGACCAGGAATTTGACATGAAAGATTTAGGAGTGACTGATATGATTCTAAGAATTAAAATTTCTATAACATCAGAGGGATACATATTTTCTCAAGCTCATTATGTTGAGAAAATACTTGAGAAATATAACAATGAGATTTAAACGTAGTTATGACTCATATGAACCTAACTCTTCATTTGTCAAAGAATACTGTTCGAGCGTAATTCAATTAGAGTATTCGAGAATCATCGGAAGTCTGATATATCTTATGAATTATACATGACCAGATATCGCTCAAGTCGTAAACAGGCAATCCAGGAAATACCTACTGGAAAGTCATAGTAAGAGTTTTGAGGTATTTGAGAGAAACTTCAAAATATGGTTTGTATTATATAAGAAATCATGTTGTTTTAGAATGGTACATCAATGCTAACTGGATATCTGATACAACAAATTCTAAGTCCATGAGTGGATTATTTTCACGTTAGGGGGTACAGCCATATCATGGAAATCCTCTAGACAAACGTGTATTTCCCGGTATACAATGGACTATGATTTCATAGCATTAGAAAAAGCTGCAGAAAAAGTAGAACAGCTTTGAAATTTCTTAGAGGATATTCCAAACTGGCCAAAATCGGTGTCTGCTATAAGCATACATTGTGATAGCTAATCGGCTATTAGGAGAGGCCAAAATTTAAAATGTATAATTGTACATCTCGACATATACATCAAAGATACAATACCATAAGGAAAATACTCTCAAGCAACATAATTTCAATAGATTATGTTAAATCAAAGGAAAACATAACAGATCTACTTAGTAAAGGTTTACCTCGAGAGCAAGTTGAGAAGTCATCGAAGGGAATGGACTTGAAGCCTAGAAATTAAGAATTATCATTGTGGAAACTCAACCTAGCTGGTTGGAGATCCCAAGTTCTAGGTTCAAAATGGACAACTGAATTTTTTTACAATTCAAACCAAGCACTGTAAAGTTCTATACTATTTCCCATTACTGTAATGATGCATAGTGCTATCTGTCACGATTAGGATAGGCGAAATATTTTAATGATCGCTACATTGGGAGAAGAGTCCTAATCTGGGTAAAGACAGAGTATCTTTTACAGTAGATCACCTATTTCAAGTAAGAAGTGAAACCGCTTCCATAGGACTCTTAAAGGCTGGATTCCCTAAAATACTTGATGAAGCCATACCAATATTCATGGCCAATTGAACACAACAGTAGAATAAAAAATGATCGAAGTGAAGCTGTGTTATGGCTATTGTCTTGTTTTACACCAACGGCGAAGTAGTTCAAGGCTATGGTCACTGGTTTGCCAAGTAAATCCGATAGTCATTTACTATGAAAGGTTCAAGGCGAAAGCTACCTAATCTGATGCAGCTCTATTTCAAGGAAATTTTTTTTAAGTGTCCACATTAATATTAGAGAATTGTGGGGGATGGTAATAAATTCTCTAATATTTATAAGGTGTTGCATTTCAGAGACATGCCTCTTAGCATGTGTCCTATAGGAGAGACACAAATTAAAGGGGCATGTCCTCTAAAATTGATAGAATATAACTCTTGAGTTCAAAGGGCATCATAGAGGAGTGTAACATTTAGAAGAATTATATCCTTAAACTAAAGAGTGCCTACAAAGGCACCCCTACATGTCTATAAATGGATATCATTAGGTTCTCATTTAATTATTGACTTTTCCCATTTGTCATTATACATAATTAGAGAGTCTAACCAATAATAAAATAGAGTTTCCACCATTTTCAAGTTTGTAGATCTTGATTCAAGGAGTGCATCTTTTGATCAAGAAGCAACCAAATATATTGGGAGAACGTTAGCCAATACATCAGTAAGTGCACCGAGGCAGGGCTAATAAGTTCTTAAGGACAAAGATTTCTCGACTTGGTTTGGAGTATTTTCATCTTCTACACACGACAATTACATGTTTTTTTCTAAGTTCTTGAGTTAGTATTGATTGTATGTTTAGTCTTTATTAGAGTTATGCATGAATGTTACATAATATGCATGTTTAATTTAATTACGACACATCCGCCAACATCTACGTGTATAAATATACAATACAATACATAAAACGAAAGTCATTTTTTTAATAAAACTTGGGGCAAGATGAAAGATTTTATTAATGGTAAAGGAAAATATGATGGAAGACGAAATAACTCTTACCACTAATGGAATGAAAACAAATTTTCATGAGTTAAAAAATGTCACATTATTATAACAAACGAAAAGCCTTATTATATAATTAATTTAAAAACAGAATTACAGAACTGGAATTAATCTTACTAAAGGCAACACCCAAGTGCCAAGTTCTTACAATAAGCAAGCAATGACTTTAACTAGTAGTTAAGTTTTTATTTTAAACATGTCCACGCAAGTCTCGGTTGCAAGCCCCCGGTTCCAGAATTTCTCGTAGTACTCACTGTATGCAAAGTTCCTGTAAAGGGCAGGATTATCATCGTTGATCAATTGTGTTGCTGGTCCGATCACAGCATCAGATGATGGACAATAGAATGTTGGGATTGAAATCCTTTCCTTGTTGCAATTCACTACGGCACGATGTAACACGCTCTTGTAACGATCATTGCTTAGTATCTACACAGGAAGGCAGTAAAATTATTTGAACCGTACGTATGAAAATTGAAGCATAATTTTTGTCAGACTCTCTGCAGAAGAAATGACACCTGAATTTGATCTCCAATATTGACAGTGAAGGTGTGTGGAATGGGATTGACAGCAACCCACTTGCCATCTTTGAGAACTTGTAAGCCTGGCACGTCATCTTGAAGAAGAATGGTGATTACATTAGGATCAGCATGGCCGGGTAACCCGTACGTCAAATCCGGTTGCGGACATGGTGGATAGTAATTGATGGCCATGTGCTGCCCATGCTTGCCTAGTGCTTTGTTTATGTAATCCCTTTCCAGGCCTAAGCTCTGAGAAATTGCTTCAAGCAGTGTCAATGCTAACCCTCTAGCATTTCTGCAATAATCAGCAACATCCTCTCTGTCGAACAAAGTAAAATTTCAGATGTTGCAACTTCATTTGAATTATATATGAATTAAGATCCCCTCCTTTCTTTTTTCCTTTCCTACCCTTTTATTGGTTTTATAATCCAACTACATTTGATATATACAAAGGACTTGGATTCGGATTTATGCCGAGCTTTTATCAAATTGTGATAGGTATGTAGTTATTAGATAAAAATTTATATATAATTAAATATAAATATGTCTTATATTTAATTTAATATTGATATTTATTAAACTTTTTCTTCGGAGTGAGTTCGTTTGGTGGAGTTCGAGTAAAGAAATATTGGAGTTCGGAAAAGGCTGCTTAGTGCGGGTAGTAGACCGGGCCGGTGGTTCGGTTCGGTTCCGAACCGGTTAATTCCGGTTCGGTTCCAGTTCCACACTAAAATGGAACCGAAACCGGAACCGAACAGTTCGGTTCCGGTTCCGGTTTCATTTGTTTTTTTTTTTTTTACTTTTTTGAAAATAAAAGTTAAATTACAAATAATTACATTAAATTATTTTTTTTGAAAATAATTACAAATAAAATTACATAATTACAAATAAAATTATGTAAATTACAAATTATGTTAAATTACATTACATAATTACACTAAATTACAAATAAAATTCTTATCTAAAAAATAAAAAAAATATATATTATTGTATAAATTCAAACCGGTTCCGGTTGGAACCCTAACCGAACCGGAACCGGTTGGAACCGGAACCGTCTGGTTCCAACCGGTTCGGTTCCGGTTCCGAACCGGAACCTTGGCCGGGTCTAGCGGGTAGAAGAGTTTCTTCAACTTATTACTGTTTTTTTTTTAAAGAAGTTATTACTGTTAGGGTAGTTAAGTTAGCAAAGATTTTGCCTATCGATCAACGTCATCATTAAGTTTGTTTTACTAGTGACTTTGGGTGATAACCTATATCCAAAGTGATTTTTCTCATCCCCAAATGACATGGCTTGGTGGTGTAGAGTTCAGAATCTCACCTTGAGGTCGTGGATTCGAATCCAGAGAGTGTGTTTCTTGTGAGTGTCTGGGATAGCCAGGGGTTTTACCTGCTTCGCTTAAGCCGAATGGGTGGTTTGGCGGTGGGGTTTCCAACGATTTCAAAAAAAAAAAAAAAAATTTCTCTATCAATAGTTTTTCACTCCATCAATAAAATCTCATGCATTGATTGTGTTGATTCTTACTCTTTAATTTCTATTTAGACAAAGTGTGTGGTTACGAGACTTGAGAGTGGTTGGACTAATTAATACTTGTCTTAGAATTTTGTAATTAAATTTTTAAATTCCTTATTGTTACACATATTCTCCAAAGGTGTATAAAGATTATAACTAGCGTAATTTTATATATGATTAAAACCTTAAAATGTTGTATGTATGTAAAAATAGTACCTGAAAGATTGAGGGTTGGTGGGCCATTCAGGCATGTAGTCCTCTAAAGGGTGGCAATGGAGTCTTAAGTAATCCCTCCAGTTGGATACTTTTTCAGTTTTTACATTGAAACTAGTAGAGAGTCTTGTCGCCTTCATTGGATCGTCCGAATAATTCTTCAATCTTTCAATCTCAGGCAAATGGAAAAATTCTCTTGACACACATAACATCTTGGCTATCACCTCTTCTGGGATCCCATGGTTTTTAATCTTACATAAAGGAAATAACAAAAATGTGTTATTATATAAGAATCTTCAATACATGCCTGTTTGTAATACGCATACCTGAAAGAAACCATAATCTTGACAAGCTTGACCTATCTGTTTGATCACTTCAGGGCGGTTTGGGCCATTGAGACATTGGAGATCAACTAGAGGAATGCAATCACCAAGACAAACTTCATCAAGATTTGGACGATCTGATGCTGGTCGTATGTAGTTTGATGGAACCGAGCTTACCCTGGATGCGATGTCGGATACTAATGATTTTGCGGAAGCCATTGCAGAAACTGCTCGTTCAGAAGTTGATGGATGGCTTTTTTATAGGAGAGTGAGCTTTTAAATTTTATTATTACTTTTAAATTTGAATTGTAAGAAGAGTCTGAGATATCACAAAATCTGAGCTAATTACATGGCCTTATTAGAATTGATCACTGAGTTAATTACCTGCAATTTCAGGATAATTAACATAAATGTCACTATATGTATATTATCATGATAAAGTAACTGGAGATAAGCACCGCCCAAAAACTAGAAAATGGATTAAAAAATAATAATTAAATTGTAATACCCCGAAATTTTTCGAGAACTGTGCTGGAAGGTTTCCGAATTAAAGTTAAGGATTTTGAACTTGATGATATTTGAAAATAAGAGATTATGCGTTAGAAATTAGGTCGGAATGTTTTAAGTTGAAGTTTCGTCGCGTTGGAAAACGTGTGGTTTCGAGAATCGATTACGTGATTCCTGTTTATATTGTTATACGTGGAAAGTTTATTTTTTCGGCTATTAAAATAGAAAACAAACTCTAATTGAGCTAATTTTTGAACCATTGGACTCGTTTTTTTCGAGATGAACAACTTTCTTGTTGAACAATTTTCGAAATTTGTATAATAATGACTTCCAAAATGAGAATTTTCAAGTACGCCTCATGGTAGGGCCTGACTATAATTTCGCGGAGTCTAAACATAAATTTCAAAAAAAAAATTCTATAAATACCAGGAAATTTCTAACAATTGCAAAAAAGACATAATTTCCCAAATACTCACACATGACCCGCCCCCCCCCCCCCCCCCCCCCCCCCAAATGTGTTGGACAATTATGACTCATAGCATCACTTTTTGTAAAAGACATTGTGTTCTTTGTACAAATTAACTATGTGACAAAGGAAATTGCTCTTTTATCATTTTTAATTGGATTACTTGGATATATAAATGATAAAAGTCCATATTATTAGTACCAGATTAATAAGATATGAGACAGTATTAATCCACGAAAGGTTTAATCATTAAATATCCCCAGTCGTAGTATTATCGAGACTGGACATCGATAATGCGGAATAGGCCAATATTACACTTGTGCGCGTTATGGAAGCTTAACGGCATAGTTCTCATATATTTAAGTATTGGATACTTATACAAGTGTGATATGAGGTTCTGTTAGCCGTTGGACCGGGAACAGCTTCGCTATGGATAGACCCCTCGGAGTCCCATTGGTAGTATGACTATGTGTCTATGGGAATCCGAATCAGGGTAGGTGTATGTGGTCTTAACCTGAGACTTGCATCGCTAATACTTCCGACAATCAGTATACTTTGGTTTTGGTCGTCCGGAGCTTTAACATGTTCTATGTACGCCTCTTCTGGGTATACTGAGAATCGTAGTGTATTGGGTGTGATGTCAAGATGGAAGTATCACTTCAGTCATATGGAGATGTGTTGGACAATTATGACTCATAGTGTCACTATTTGTACAGATCATTGTGTTGTTGTACAAATTAACTATGTGACAAAGGAGATTACTCTCTTATCATTTGTGATTAGATCACCAAGATGTATAAATGATAAGAGGTCCCTGTGATTTGTTCCTGGATTGAGAAGATATGAGACAGTATCAATCCACGAAGGATAAATCATTAAATATCCATAGTCAGAGTATTATCGAGATTGGACATCGATAATGCGTAAAAGACTAGTATTACACTTGTGCATGTTGTGAGGGCACAACGACATAGTTCTCATATATTTGGGTATATGATACTCATACAAGTGTAATAGGAGGTTGTGTTTTACCGATGGTACGGGAAATAGCTTCGCTCTGGATAGACCCCCTCGGAATTCCATTGGTAGTATGACTATGTGTCTATGGAAGTCTGAAATCAGGGTAGGTGTATTTGGTCTTAACCTGAGACTTGCACCGCTAATACTTGCGACAATCAATATACTTTGGTTTTGGTCGTCCAGGGCTTTAACAGGTTCTGTGTACTCCTCTGCTGGGTATATTGAGAATCGTAGTGTGTTGGGTGTGATGTCAAGACGGAAGTATCACTCTGGTCATAGTGGAGATGATGTCACGTAGGATACGATACTAGTACTCTTATGTACTGCAGTCATCGGGATAAAATGACAAGGTCATGTTTATCCGATATAGAGACTAGTTACCAGACATCCGACATGTGCTTCGTACGGGGCAGACACAATTCTAGCCTCAGGCCTAGCACATGACATCCGATGCTGGATCGAAATACGCAATACTACGTTACTACGCCTGATATAGATCACTATATTCCTGTAAGGATATTTCTGGAGAATTGGGTAGGCATGGCGCTTTGCTAGAAGCCAACCTTGTCTTGTAAATCGGTACAAACGTAGTACTACGTACTTACGTGTTCGGATAGTCCGACGACCGTATTTACTGCCAACATATCCGGGGATCTCATGGGTCGCTTCCCGAAGATTCACCGATGACGTATGACTCGCACTTTAATTAATCTGGGATTAATTAGATGAGAGAGAAAATTAATCTGGGATTAATTGCGGAGATATTTTATCTGGGATAAAATATTATATAAAGAGAGATAACGATTAATTTGGAATTAATCGATTAATTAATATATTCGATATATTAAACGAAATTAGATTTCGACGCGGAATTGAAATTAGATTTTAATTCGAGCGAACGAGTTAATTTAGGATTAATTCGTTAGCGACGTGAATAGTAATTTCGCTAGGCATAATCATTTAATTACGTCGCAACGGAAAATTCGTTAATTTGGAATTAGCGAACCCGAGCCCGAGAGTGTTTGCGAGCGCATTCGTATTTCGAATTCGAGTGCGGCACGCAAGTCACATCAAGCGTCAAATCACATGTCGCTTTGAGTGATGTGACAATTGATTGATTGAGTGATATGACTTGATGGAAGTTGTTGAAAAGCTTTTTGAAAACTTGAAAGACATATATCATTATTTTAATGGTATTTGACTTTTAATTTCTGGTATTTGATATACAAAAATTACACAACACTTTGATCTCTCTCTCTCTCCTTGGTTCACGAAAATGGAAGCCAAAATTGCTCTTCTTCTCTCTCGGCCAACAGGCCAAATTTTCTTCTGTTTTCTTTTTGGTTGGACCGAATATGAAGAGGAAGAGAAGAGTGAAATTTGTGGCAAATTTCTTGAGTGCTAACACACCATTTGAGACATACAAAGGTGATAGGGAACTCACTTCATGAGCTTGGAATCACCATCAACCAAAGCTTGGAGCTTGGAGGAAGATTGAAGCCGAAAATGAGGACCACACATGGCCGAATCTTGGAGATCCATGACAGCCCACTGCCGAGCTTGGAGGAGGCGGAAAATGAAGTTTTTGTTGTCCAACGCGTCGCTCAACCGATCGATGTGAGTATTCCGTAACTTCTTCGATGTATTCACTTTGTATTTTCATTGCTTGATATGATCTTGGGATGCTTAGACAATTCCAACAATGGTATCTATGAGCGAGGTTGAGCATGAAAATATATTAGGGTTAAAATTGGGTAAAATGTGTTTGAGCATGATTTGATGAAATTGGATGATTAAGTATGCTTAAATGTGTTTTAATTGAAGATTGATTGGATCAATTTCATGAAAAATGGTTTGGAACAATTTTTCCCAAAATGTTAGGCTTGGCCGAAAATACAAGAACCCTAATATCTTGGAATTTTGATTTTTTGATTCATTGGATGACTTGGAATCAATTGGGAATGTTGAATTTGATTCAATTGGATTGGATTTAAAATTTGACATAAAATCCCCCTTTTGCCGAGACTTTGAAGCATGAATTGGGTTTGATTTTTGTTAAATTGTGTTGGACACTATTTGATGTTAAAGAGCATGATTAGTTATGTAAATTGATGATTTGGAAATGTTGATTTATGTAATTAATTATGTTATACACTTTAGATTAATTAAATTGTAAAATTGGATTTTTGTAATTTAGTTAATTGGGCTTAAATTGGATTTGGGCTTATATTGTTGTAAATGGGCTTAATTGGGCTTGGTTGTACCAAGTTAGGTTTAGGCTAAATTGGTTGGATCCAATTAGGGCCAAAAACACTTCCATAAAGCCCAAATGCGACTAATGGACCTTTAATTATTTAATTGGGCCTAATGGGCCTAAATTAATTTCTAGGCTTATGGGGTACTCCTTGATTGGGCTTTGGTTATTGGGTTTGACCCGAGTTGACCAAAAGTCCACGCCTTAAAGAAATTAATTAAAAGCCCATTGGACTTTAATTAAATTGACGTTGGATGTTAATCGGACTTTGAGACCCGTAACGATTAAATTTGGAATTTAAGTCGTAAAGGTTTATTTATAAAGTGTAATATTTAATTTGGAATTAAATAAGTGAATTAATATTAAATACAAATTGAATTGGATTTAATTTTGTAGTTTAATTTAATTCAAGAATTCGTACTTTGAGTACTTATTCGCAAAACGAGTTGGACTCGCGCAAAATCAAATCGTTGTTTGAACATTGGATGGTCATTAATTATCAGATTAATTAATTTGATTAGATTGATTGATAACATGCTTGTGTGAATACATGGTTGTGATGCATGAATAATGTATATCGGATGGATATTAGATGGGTGGGGCAATTTTAGAAATTATTGTAATAAATTTAGAATTTATTAATTGGACCTGCGTGTCCAGCTTATTACCTCCATACTCTTTGTATTTCTCTTCTCACCTATTCCCCTCAAAGTAAATGAGGTTTCTTTATAAGTGTAGTGTAACTGGTAGAAGCAATACATGTGCTAGCGGGAGAGAGGAAAGAGAGAGATTTGATCTAGGATCAATGTGTTAAGTATCAATCTGCATATCATTATTATTTTTTTATTATACGCGCTTTATTATGTATTTAGAATGCATGTTTAAGGGTGTATGATGATGAGAACTTAACAAAGATAATAAATTGGTTGCCAATTTGCACACGAAAAACCCTCGTAAAATATTAAGCGTTTTTCCTTCCATTGAGTGATTCTTACTCAAGATCCGAGACTGACATTGGCTTGTTGGCCAAGGTCAAGGCCTTTGTCCGTCGAGGATGTGTTTGAATCACGAGAGCTTTGTTCCATATCAGTGTCTTGTCCAAGTTGTGATTTGTTGGCCAAAGTCAAGATCACTTATTGTCAATCGATATTGATTACGAAGCTTTCCATGGTCAATGGGTCACGCTTGACTGGGATCACTAAGTTTGTTGTGCCAAAGCCAAGGCTTAGTTGATTCAGAGGAAAAAGGTTAGGCAATATATTAGATATATTGGCATTTATAAGATATATGTTTCGGACTTGGATGTCCACCTACTGGATCTAGGAATTGGGTTGGATCCAATTGATCTTAGAGATCTACCTAGTTAATTATCATACAATTTGTTGGCCAAAGTCAAGATTGTGTGACATTTAACGGGGTCCTAGCCCACTAGGAAAAACGGTTTCCCGAGTACTCGACAGAGGGTTAGAGGCTCGCCGAAAAATAGTGAGAGGCAAGAATTAAATTTGCAATATTCATTTAGTTACTTGCCATACGCGCTCAAACAAATATCATTCATCAAATAAATTAAATGTTAGTTGGACTAATATTTAAATCATTATTTTAATAAACAGTTGGACTGTATTCAAACAATTTAAATTATAGTTGATTATATAGTTGGACTATAGTAATCATTATAATAAATTGTACCTAAATCGTTGATTAAATAGTTGGACTATTTGAATCAAGATAAATTGAAAGATTAGCATTTAAAACATAATCCTAGGGAAAATGTATTTAAATGGTTTAATTTTCAAAATTAGGAATAAATTTTCAGGATGGTCCTGGAAACTAATAAGTTACTTTATTTGATAAAATAACGTCTTAGGCCTAAGCCCGGACTTAAGTAAATAGTAGAGCATGATCTTTGGAAGATTCATGTGATGATAACATAAGTGCTTAATCCATTAAATTTGTCAAATAGACTCCTTAATTTCTTTATCATAACTAAGGATTAGATCCTTAACGTATGATATTGAAATTGAAGGATCTTCATTAATCTATATTTAGATTTTAGAAGTAATAAATTGCAATACTTAACTCTTGGAGAGTTAATGACTATTCTCAAGGAGACAAAGTCAAAGTTTGCAATAAGGCAAGTAGCGCAAGGCGCACCTTACTTCGATATTATGGAAGACCTAGGCTAGGCCGAACGCTTCTGAGTGTGGAAAGGGGCAAAGGCAAAATCATTATAATCTTCTAGGAAGATAAATGACATATCCCAAAATGTCTGCCTAAATTGTGGGAAACGGGATTGCGGAAGCGTGACTGCCGTTTGGACAAAGCATACATGAAGGAATTGAAGACGGTGCAAAGCTCCGACTTCAAATATGTTTGTCATAATTATGTTCAATACTATTATTAAAACTGGATTTTAAAATACTTAGTGTGGTACATAAATATATATACTGATGTTCAGAATCTGCTATGAGCAGGATACTGACTTCAGTTGAGATTAATCTGCGAATTGGAAACGGGACGAAAGTCGCTGTTTTAACCGTAGATACCTAAATTTAGGAACTACCTTCGGGTGTGTACTTAAATTAGGAAACTGTTATAATGTAACTAGTTTGACTAGAAACATTATATTTATATCAGTGTTTAATCCGTTGCGGATTGACCTTTATATTCTAGAACACTAAAGTGTTTTATTATATAAAGATGATATTGAGATAAACACATTAGATGTGAATAACAGTATTTATATTTTGAATATAAGTAAATCTCAAACATATAACATGACAAACAAATAGCTCAAACTGATTTGATCAGATGAAACAAATTGTGGCATTGTTGTCTGGGACACAATTAAACAAGACTCGTATATCCACACTTTCGAAGAGTGGGTACTCAGACTGATTTGATTCTATTCAAATAAAGTCTACAAATCTAGTTTATTGGACAAAGTGCCTATAACACTCTTTACTTGGTAAAAGTGTAAATGCCAATGATCTGTTAACCCTAATTCATAGTGAAGCAAGTGGGCCCATGTCTAGCTAGGCTAGATGTGGATATGAATATTTCGTGACCTTTACGGATGTGGCATCGCGTTATGGTTATGTGTTTCTTTTGAAACACAAATCGGAAACTTTTAAAGTTTCGACACGAAATAGACAAACAGATCGGATAAAGTATTAAACCTTCACGGTTAGACCGTAATGGAAAATACTTAAGCATTAAGTTTCTTAAATATACTTGAAAGAGTATAGTATTCTTTCAATATATGACCCATCTCGGAACACGTCAATTTGACGATGTGTCCGAACAGAGAAACCGAATTTTGTTAGACAGGATAAGGTTAATCATGAGTCGCTCTGAGCTACCATTTCCTTCAACGGATAAGCTTTAAACAGTGCAAAAACTTATTTTGAATAAGGTTCCATAAAAATCTGTTTGACAGAATTCATATTAGATATGAATAGGAAAGAAACCGGGTTTCTCATTCCTGTAAATTTGGGATGCTAGGCATATGTTTGGATGATACCAAACTAGAACCCAAATTGGATAAGTGCCAATTGTAGGTTATCCTAGGGATACCAAAGTATTGTACTTATACAACTCACTAGAGAACAATGTAATTGTTGCTCACCATGCGGTTTTCCTAAGAGGAATACCTATATGCAGTGGTAAGTGAGAGGATAGTAAAACTCGATGAAAATCAGAGTAATACTATTCCAGGCACCGAATTCTTAATGGAACACATATAGTTCATCAAGGATGAAACTATACCAGTAATCTTCAAATACACAAGAACCGCGTATGTCGGAGAGATTCAGAAAACAACCTGGGGTATGGGTTTCTGATCTCACCTCATAAAGATGTCAATCTTTTGAGGAATACCAACTGACTACGTATAAGGAAGTGATACAAGGTATCGACTCCCTATTATGGCAAAGTGCCATGATATCCAAAATGGATTCCACGTAAACCAATTATGTTTCGATACTAGTTGATGTACCACAAGGCATTGTGCCTATTGGTACTATATAAGTCTTCCAGGAAGACATACATGGAAGGCAACATACCAACGTACTAAGCTGGGCTTGTAGCGGAAAGGTATCGTTATCAGCATTGTGTTGATTACAACGAAACCTTTTACCTGTTACCACGGTAAATCTATTTGGATAATTCTTGCTAATGTTGCATTTTTCATTTATGAAATGTGTCAGCTGAATGGGAAAATCATTTTCCTTAAACGGAAACCTTTTGGAAGATGTTTACAACATCCTGTCGATTTTTCGTACCAAAACTAGCAAACAATGTTTGCAGGTTATTCGATCCATGTTTGGATTGAAGCAAGCATTAGGTTGTTGGAATTATCGTTTTGATGTAATCATAATGGTATATGATTTAATTCAAAACGAAAATTATTCTTGTGTATATAAGGAGGTTAGTGGGAGCGCACTGACAGTAAATGTCCTAAATAATGATAACATATCATTTCTAGGAAATGATATTCCCATAAAATAATCGGTGAAAGCTTGGCTTTCATAAATACTCTCCGAGAAATCGTACATTGAAAAATGTACGCGACCTGGTGTCTCATACGCTTTGAGCATAAAGATTCACAAACAGGCCAATCCAAGTGATAGTCACTGGATTGATATTAAGAACATCCATTAGTTTCTTAGAGAACTAATGATGCTGTCTAAAACTGTGGAGATGGAAAACTTGAAGTGATTGGGATCACTACTGCAAGTTTCCTAAACCAATAAAACGACTATAAGTCGCAAAACGGTACGATACAGTTTGAACAACGGAACAGTGAGCTGGAAATCATCCAAGCAAGATATTGTTACCGAATAAACAACAAATGCGGGTTATTGCTGCAGCTGAGGCAGCAATAGAAGCAATTTGGGTCGATAATAAATCTAATTAGATTAGATATAGTTATGTTAGCAGCTGAGCTAGGCTACAGCACAGGCTAAAGAATTAATGGTCTCATCAACGATCCAGATACATACTTCGATATTCATCTGATTCGTTCGGATCATACATCGTGGCGATGTGATGATCGAATAAATCACATCAGATGATAATCATGCAAATCCGCTGACGAAAGCCTTTTCTCAGCAGTTTGAGCCAACCATACATAGTTCGGGTGTTAGACACTCGAGTGACTGGCTATAGGCCAAGTGGGAGATTGTTGGACAATTATGACCCATAGCGTCACTATTTGTACAAAACATGGTGTTGTTGTACAAATTAACTATGTGACAAAGGAGATTGTTCTCTTATCATTTGTGATTAGATTACCAAGATGTATAAATGATATGAGGTCCCTGTGATTTGTTCCTGGATTGAGAAGATATGAACAGTATCAATCCACGAAGGATAAATCATTAAATATCCCTAGTCATAGTATTATCGAGATTGAACATCGATAATGCGTAAAAGACTAGTATTACACTTGTGCGTGTTGTGAGGGCACAACGGCATAGTTCTCATATATTTGGGTATAGGATACTCATGCAAGTGTAATAGGATGTTGTGTTTTACCGATGGTACGGGAAACAGCTTCGCTCTGGATAGACCCCCTCGAAATTCCATTGGTAGTATGACTATGTGTCTATGGAAGTCCGAAATCAGGGTATGTGTATTTGGTCTTAACCTGAGACTTGCACCGCTAATACTTGCGACAATCAATATACTTTGGTTTTAGTCGTCCAGGGCTTTAACAGGTTCTGTGTACGCCTCTGCTGGGTATATTGAGAATCGTAGTGTGTTGGGTGTGATGTCAAGATGGAAGTATCACTCCGGTCATATTGGAGATGATGTCACGTAGGATATGATACTAGTACTCTTATGTACTGCAGTCATCGGGATAAAATGACAAGGTCATGTTTATCCGATATAGAGACTAGTTACCAGACATCCGACATGTGCTTCGTACGAGGCAGACACAATTCCAGCCCCAGGCCTAGCACGTGACATCCGATGCTGGATCATAATACGCAATACTACGTATACTACGCCTAATATAGATCATTATATTCCTGTAAGGATATTTCTGGAGAATTGGGTAGGCATGGCGCTTTGCTAGAAGCCAACCTTGTCTTGTAAATCAGTACAAACGTAGTACTACGTACTTACGTGTTCGGATAGTCCGACGACCGTATTTACTGCCAATATATCCGGGGATCTCATGGGTCGCTTCCTGAAGATTCACCGATGACGTATGACTCGCACTTTAATTAATCTGGGATTAATTAGATGAGAGAGAAAATTAATCTGGGATTAATTGCGGAGATATTTTATCTGGGATAAAATATTATATAAAGAGAGATAACGATTAATTTGGAATTAATCGATTAATTAATATATTCGATATATTAAACGAAATTAGATTTCGACGCAATTGAAATTAGATTTTAATTCGAGCGAACGAGTTAATTTAGAATTAATTCGTTAGCGACGTGAATAGTGATTTCGCTAGGCATAACCATTTAATTACGTCGCAACGAAAAATTTGTTAATTTGGAATTAGCGAACCCGAGCCCGAGAGTGTTTGCGAGCGCATTCGCATTTCGAATTCGAGTGTGGCACGCAAGTCACATCAAGCGTCAAATCACATGTCACTTTGAGTGATGTGATAATTGATTGATTGAGTGATATGACTTGATGGAAGTTGTTGAAAAGCTTTTTGAAAGCTTGAAAGACATATATCATTATTTTAATGGTATTTGACTTTTAATTTTTGGTATTTGATATACAAAAATTACACAACACTTTGATCTTTCTCTCTCTCCTTGGTTCACGAAAATGGAAGCCAAAATTGCTCTTCTTCTCTCTCGACCAACAGGCCAAATTTTCTTCTGTTTTCTTTTCTGGTTGGACCGAATATGAAGAGGAAGAAAAGAGTTAAATTTGTGGCAAATTTCTTGAGTGCTAGCACACCATTTGAGACATACAAAGGTGATAGGGAACTCACTTCATAAGCTTGGAATCACCATCAACCAAAGCTTGGAGCTTGGAGGAAGATTGAAGCCGAAAATGAGGACCACACATGGCCGAATCTTGGAGATCCATGACAGCCCACTGCCGAGCTTGGAGGAGGCAGAAAATGAAGTTTTTGTTGTCCAACGCGTCGCTCAACCGATCGATGTGAGTATTCCGCAACTTCTTCGATGTATTCACTTTGTATTTTCATTGTTTGATATGATCTTGAGATGCTTAGACAATTCCAACAAGATGATGATCACGCAGGGATACAGAACTAGTACTCTCAAATGTTGCACCTATCGGGATAGTATGACTAGGTCATGATTATCCGATTAAAGAGACTAGTTGCTATTGATCCGATATATATTTCGTACGGGGCAGACAAAACTCCAGCCCGATGCCTAGCATGTGACATCCGATATTGGATCTTAATATGCAATATATTGTATACTACGCCTGATACAGATTATAAAAATTCCATGTTGAATATATTTCTGGAGAATTGGGTAGGCACGGTGCTTTGCTAAAAGCCAACAATGTCTTGTAAATCGGTGAGAACGTGGTAAGTGGTACGCACGTGTCAGACCGACAACAGTATTTACTGCCAACATATCCAGGGATCTCTTGGGTCGCTTCCCAAAGATTCACCGATGATATTTGACTCGAACAGAATTAATCTGTGATTAATTATGAGAGAGAAAATTAATCTGGGATTAATTACGTCAAGAATTAATCTGGGATTAATTATGAATATATTAATTGAAATTGGATTTCAATACGGAATTAAAATTAGATTTTAAGTCAAGCGAACGAATTAATTTGGAATTAATTCGCAAGCGACTTTCGTAATAATTTTACGAGGCATAATTATTTAATTAAATTGGATTGAATTATTTAGTGACGGAAAATTCGTTTAGTCGGATTGAACGAACCCGGGCCCAAAGTGTGTTGTGCATGCCAACTTAGATTTGGAATTTAAATGGGTGGGACCCATGACTTACATCAACTTGTCAAAGATTGATGGAGGTAGTTGGCAACAATATATTAACTCCTTTAATAACACACAACCACCAACTTTGGAAGTTAATTTTGTATTAGTTTTGGAAAACAAAAATACATTGTTCCCTCTCTTCTCCATTGTAAAAACCGTGACCCTATCTTCTCTTTGAAAGTTTTTGTTGCAAAAATTTCAAGCAAGCTAGCACGTGGGAGTTAAATAAAGGTGAAAGGGAAACTCACCCATGAGTTTGGAATTCAATCAAAAGGCTTGGAGCTTCTACAACAAAGAAAAGTTTTGAACTTCTCATCCAAATCAATATAAGTTTTTTCCGCAACTCACTTGATTATTCACATACGAATCACGCTTAGAGATCTTTGGCATGTCTATGACACTAACAATGGTATCATGAGCCAATCTAAACTTGATTTAAATTTTAGGGTTCCAAACTTTAATTTGGGAATTTTATGCTTGGAGTGTGAAAATTCGAAATTGATTTTTTGGTTGTGGTTGGATGATGATGAATTGGATTTGTGTATCATTGGATTTGTGAAATTGATTGGATCAAAAATTTCCCCAAATCCTACAATTAGGCCACCTTCGAATTCGCGAAGAACACGAACGACATTTATGAACTTTACAAGTCGAGTTCATCACATATGTTTAACAATCCATCGGTCTTAGTCTACTCGAGTTGTGCTAAGGAAACATAAATAACATCGTCAAGTTTTCGAGTCGCACATCTCATGTCGACATGTCCACGATTCTTTACTACTAATCAGAATATTATTTCTGATATATGCGATCAACTCTAGGGGATCGACTTTGGCCAAAGTCTTAAGAATTGTGACTTACTCACATAGATACCTAAACCTCTTATGGTACATATACATGACGACAGATCCTATCTTGATATGCACTTGATTAACGAGTGCATCAATCCACACCCAACGAATATCTAGTGGTCAGACCATGAAATATTTGTGACATATATGGCATCAAAGTGTGGAGGATCACATACAAAACCGATGATATCCTATAGTCAATGGATCACATAGCTATTCAACTCGATGAGATTCCTATTGAAGGTGGTGTGTACTTCCAACTATTAGGAATCACTTATGAGTCATTTAGTATTCGCTCCAACGAAAACCCACATGTCTATACGAGATGCCCAAGCACATAGTACATCGAGTTAAACCCTTGGAACTCCAATTCCAATATACGACATGTGCTAGTCTTCTAGGTTATAGGAATTCGACCGTATTTCAAAACTAATGACTAGAAATATTTAATTTAAGGATAGTTTATAGTAGTAATATTATCTCAATGGCGGACCACCCTGTGTCCAGTATTACTGCATGACTATTCTAAGGTCGATGTCATTCTTAGCATATTTATATATCAATCTAATATAAATAAGACATACCATTAATAAGGTTTGAAATGAAAATATAGTTATTTTATTAATAAATAAAAAATATAATGTACAATACATTATTCGGATTGGCCCGCTAAGCACCAACTCCAACAAACTCCTACTTGCATAGTGCCAATCTGCTGGGATATATGCCCTAGAGCTTCATGTAATGTAAACAGAATTATATTTTATGAAATAAAAAGATACATTATTCATTTATCAAAGTGTTTGATTAATATTACATATTATAAATTATCTTGTTTACCATAGATTGCTCATGTGCCTTCAGACTAAGTGTATGAGTGCCATACACAAGAGGATTTAAGTTGAAGTTAGTAATCTAAAATAGTCTATGGAGAGAAAATAAATTAGGTACTTTGTTTGCGGTTTATCTATATCTTGTGGTCCATTCTATAATTATATGGCGACCTTGATCCGGGATCGTCCATGTAGTGACATGAGAATGAGGCACCTTATATGATGTGATCATGTAGGACTGGACCCGGATAGAAATGAGTTTCCTATAATATATGTGAAATAAAGAAACTCATTTAAATCTACTAGATAGTCATATATGGATTGATCTGAATCCTGAGTGTACTACGAACTCCTTCATTTATGTTATATATAATATATATATATATAATTTAAATTCGAAATATTTGAATAACATACCATATAGCTTAGGGTGCCTACTCTTGCATTTTCACATGTCATAACATGTTTTGGATGCATGAATATTCTAGACATAAATCACGATTTATGTAATTTAAGAGGATTAAATTAAAATATGAAATGCATGAAAATAAATTAATTAGATTAATTGGTTTAATGGTTTAAAAAATGAAAATTTAAATTATGGGCTTAATAAGTGCATCATGAATTCCATTTGTATATAGGATGGAAATACAGACGTAAATTCCATAGCCGATTCGAATGGACGGTAATGTGGTCTACACTCGGGATACAATTCCACGTACCATTGGAATTTCTAAAGCGCTTAGATTAATTAAATGATTTAATTAAAAATTTGTCCACTTTAGAATTTTAATTTTAAACTTGTTAGTGTTCCAATATTTTAAGTGTTCAAATATATTAGGTCACTAAACCTAACTTAATTAAATTAGTTTAATTGAGTAAAATAATTAGTAGATGCTAATAGGTATTAGTGAGTTAAAATTTTAAGAGTTAAAAATTGGTAAGATCACTAATGGTGCACTAGTGTAAAAGAAACTTATGTTTTTAGCCGCGCATAAATTTATAGGCACTGGTGAATTAAAAATTAGATATTTTAAAGTAGAAACCTAAAATTAAAATAGTGAAATGGAGAGTGATATATGACAATATATCCCACGATTTCATTTGTTAGTCCGAAAACGTGAGATTCAAAAAGTGCCTCGATGTGGCTTTATTTCGTTCCCCCTACGGATGGTGTCCATTTTGGGTCAATATCAAGTTTGGAATCCGAGAGGATAGGGACTCTAGATGTATCTAGTGCACTAACCTACCCTACGGTGGCGCTTTAATAGTTGAGTCCAAGATTTCTGAAACAAGGGTCACACTCACAAAGAAATGATTAAATGTTAATCTAAATTCCTTGATCAAATCAAACGGTGCTTGGTTAATATAGGAAAAGAGATATTCTCGTATATATTAATCAATTGAGATTGTCTTGATCTATCATGTAAGTACTTGACCTACCCTATGGCGGCACTTATTTGTGGTGTGATAGATTTCTGTGGCATAGTAATTCTCTTAGGTTTCTAATTCATTATACAAGGTTCATGCATCATGTTTAGTTTTATACCTAAATATTTGATAATTTTTAATATGCGATGAATGAATTTAAATGCATGTTTACTTTATTTTTATTTCAGCCATGGTTTCTCCAATAATTTCCATTCTCTCTAACGATAAATTAACGGGAGAAAATTATATCAAATGGAAAAATAACATGAACGTCATTCTAGTCTATGAAGACCTTAAGTTTGCCCAAACAGATGAGTGTCCTCCCGAGCCGGCCAGAAACTTTGGCCAAGCTGTGCGCGATGCCTTTCAGAAATAGATCGCGACTGATGAGAAAGCTTGATGCTACTTGCTAGTAGGGATGTCCGAGGTTCTTGCTGCAAAGTATGAGCCTATTGGAATAACATCTCAGATGATGTAGTCATTGCAGGGCATGTTCGGGCAGCCTTCAAGTGGCAGCGTCATAAGGCCGTAGTCTCAGCGATGACCACTAGGATGAAGGAAATGACATCAGTTCGAGAGCATATCTAAGAATGATGACATATCTCAATACGGTCGAAACTCATGGAGCTCGTATTGAAGAGTGAAGCCAGATGACCTTGATCATGGAAACTCTTCTGAACAGTTTCCTGCAGTTTAAAAGAAACTATGTTATGAATAAGTTATCTTTGACACAGTTGCTTATGAGCTCAGCCATTATGAGTCTATACTGGTGGACCCTCGTAAACCCAGTAGAGAGGAAATATTGATGAATCTTCTAAATCTGCCAAGAATAAGAAGAAAGTCGCTGGGAAGGCTAAGGCTAAGCCTGTGAATACGAAGAACAAGAAAGGCTCCAAGGATGCCAAGCCTAAAAGAAAGTGTTTCCATTGCAACAAGGACAAGTATTGGAGAATGAATTGTCCTAAATTCCTTGCTGAGCTGAAAGAAAAAAAGACTACGTGTAAATACGATTTACTTGTTATCGAATCTCTATTAGTGGAAGATGATAGTCGACATGGATTGTTGATTCCGGAGCCACTAACCATGTTTGTTCTTCTTTACAGCAACTTGATTCATGGAGGGACCTTGCTAAAGGTGACTACACCATGAAGGCCAGACAGAGGATGCCATTTCAACAAAGGTTGTGGGAGTTTCCAGTTTAAGTTTTAAAAATATAGTTATTTAAATTTTAACAATGTGTTATTTATTCCTGGTTTTCGTAGGAATTTGATTTATGTCTTTAAACTTTTGGATGATGATGGTTTTTCGATTTCTCTTTATAGTAATTTATTTATTATTGGTAGAAATGGATTAACAATATACACAGGAAAATCTGAAAATAATTTATGTGTTAAGGCTGATAACATATAATTCACTGTTTAACACTAAAATATTTAAGGTTGAAAAACCTAAAACAAAACGGCAAAAGATTTCTTATGATGACACATATATGTGACATCTTAGATTTGGTCATATTAGCCTTGACGTGATAGATAGATAATAAAGAACGCATCTTTAAAATAGTTAAAGCTAGGAATATGCGAATCTTGTCTAGAAGGAATGATGACCAAGAGACCTTTTATTGGAAAAGGCACAAGAGCCAATCAACCACTTGAGCTAATACATTCGGACATTTGTGAACGATGAATATAAGAGCCCGATATGGTTATGAATACTTTGTCACATTTATTGATGAGTACGTTTACCTAATGTAGCACAAGTCAGATACTTTTGAAAAGTTCAAAGAGTATCGTGCCGAGGTTGAGAACCAATTAGGTAAGACGATCAAAAAGTCTACGATCAGATCATGGAGGATAATATATTGACAGAGATTTCAATGAATTCTTAGTTGAACATGGGATAGTGTCCCAGCTCACAGTACCTGGAACACCATAGTAAAATAATATTACAGAAAAGAGAAATCAGACCCTACTAAACATGATAAAATCTATATTTAGTTATAGTTCACTATCTAGTTCATTTTTGTGGTATGAATTGCAAACAACGATGTATATCCTAAATCTAGTTCCATCTAAGTCTGTTCCTAAGACTCCCTTAGAGTTGTGGAGTGGTCGTAAAACTAGTTTACGATATTTCTGCATACAGGGATGTCTAGCACATGTGTTGAGGAATAAGACTACTAAATTGAAGCCACATTCTCAAGTGTGCCTATTTGTAGGCTATCATAAGGAAAGTAGTGGTGGATTCTTTTACAGTTTTCAAGATAACAAATATTTGTGTCAACAAATGCTACGTTTCTAAAGGATGACTATATGAGGGAGTTCAAATCTCGAAGTAAGGTATTACTTGATGGTTCAACCAGCGCACCATTATCAACAACAGTTGATAAAAACATAGCACATTGACATCTTAGTGTCAGATGCAATTTTGTTAGAATGATCTGCCACCTAGACGCAGTGGTAGGGTAGTACAACAGCCTGATTGCTATCTAGGAGTTGGAACAGCATAAATTGTCCCTTCCAGTGATGGTGTAGAAGATTCATTGACCTATCGTAGTGTAATGGATGATTCTGTAAAGAGGAATGGAACAAAGCCATTAATCCTGAGATGGAGTCTATGTACTCTAACTCAGTCTAGAACTTGTAGACCAACATAATGGGGTAAAACTCATAGGTTGCAAGTGGATCTACAAGACAAAAATGGGAGCAGATGGGAAGGTAATACATTCAAGACTAGGCTAGTGGCCAAGGGTTATACCCAGAGATAGAGTCGACTATGAGGAGACTTTCTCGCCAGTAGCCATGCTTAAATCCATCTGCACTCTTCTGTCCATTACCGCATATTATGACTATGAGATTTGACAGACGGACATCAAGACTGCATTCTTGAATGGAAATCTTGATGAGTGTATCTATATAGTACAACTAGATAGGTTCATAGCCCAAGGTCAAGAGCAAAAGGTTGCAAGCTGCAAAAGTCCATTTATGGACTCAAGCAAGGATCTTGATCTTGGAACATAAGATCTGATACCACGATCAAGTCTTATGATTTGAGCAGAATGTTGATAAGCCTTGTGTATACAAGAGCATTATTGACGGAAATGTTTTTCTCATTTTGTAGTTTGTACGTCGATGATTTTACTCATTGGGAATGATGTAAAGATATTATCAGACGTGAAAACTTGGCTAACTAACCAATTCCAAATGAAAGATTTGTTAGAGGCCAGTTATGTACTTGGGATCCAGATTCTTCGGGATCGCAAGCAACGACTGTTAGCAATGTCTCACACATCCTCTATCGACAAGATCCTTGTGCGATTTAGGATGTAGAATTCCAAGAAAGTCAATTTGCCTTATCGACACGGAATTCATTTGTCAAAGGAACAATCTTCTAAGACACCTCCAGCAGTTGAGGAAATGAGACATATCTCATATGCCTCAGCAGTTCATAGTCTCATATATGTTATATTATGCACGAGACCAGATATATGTTTTGCAGTGGGAGTAGTCAGTAGGTTTCAGTCTTGGGTGGTTGTGAAATATATTCTCAATTATCTTAAGAGAGAGAAATTATATGCTTGTATATTCTGGTGAGGAAATGATCCTCAAGGGATATACAGACTCTGATTTTTAGACAGAT
Source organism: Zanthoxylum bungeanum (assembly GCA_019454045.1). Classification (NCBI taxonomy): domain Eukaryota; kingdom Viridiplantae; phylum Streptophyta; class Magnoliopsida; order Sapindales; family Rutaceae; genus Zanthoxylum; species Zanthoxylum bungeanum. The sequence continues at coordinate 8,330 of SKCR01034816.1, read as the reverse complement.
TTCGATTCTAGGAAATCAACATTCGGATCAGTGTTTACCATAGGTGGTGGGGCCATTATATGAAGGAGCATAAAGCAATCATGTATTCCTGACTCCACCATGTAGGGTGAGTATGTAGAAGCTAAGCAGCCTGGCTTCTGAAGTTTTTAGGAGATCTGGAAGTTGTTCCAAATATCGATAAACCACTCACACTTTATTACGATAATAGTGGTGCAGTGGCGAATTCCAAGGAACCAAAAAGCCACAAATGGGGAAAGCATATAGAGTGAAAATATCATCTCATCAGGGAGATAGCGTAGAGAGGATACGTTTCTGTCATGAAGATTGCATCTACAGAGAACCTAGCTAATTCGTTTACAAAGTCCTTGTCGGCTAAAGTGTTTGAAGATCACTTAGATAGTCTATGACTACGAGACATGTCTCATTTGCTCTAGTGCAAATGGGAGGTTATTGGGAAATATGCTCTAGTGCTTCATTATTATAAACATAATTATATTTTAATAAATAAAAAGATGCATTATTCATTTATCAATGTGTTTGTTTAATATCTCATATTGTAAATTATATTGTTTATCCTATATTAATAACGTGATTTCAGACTTGGTGTATGAGTTTCATACAAAATAGTATTTAAGTCTGAAGTTAGTAATCTAAAATACTCCATAGAGAACAAACAAAGCGGGTATTTTATTTGCGGTTTATCTATAGCTACAGACTATTCTATAATTGTATGGCGATCTTGATGCGGGATCGTTCATGTGGTGACATGAGAATGAAGGTACCTTATATGATGTGAGCATATAGGATTTAACCCATATAGAAATGAGTTTCTTATAATATCTATTAAATAAAGAAATTCATTTCAATCTATTAGATGGTCATATATGGATTGATCTGAATCATGGGTGTACTACGAACTCCTGCATGGCAGACTATGTCATTTGATTTACAAAGGTGAGGTTGGTGTAGCAATCCCGACCAATAGCTACCTACTTTGGGGACATGGTTATGTGTGTAGCTGGGGACTTTTCACATAGATAGGGAGTTCACTCCTTCTTGCGAGAATTAGAGGAGTATCTTCTTTAAGGGTTGATTCGGTACTTGAATGATTAACGCACTCAAGTCTTTCTATTACGAATAGAAAGATTAACATTCATAATGGTTATGAATAAGTCGTTCATTAGAGAATCAATGGTACTAAAGATAAAAATAATTAGCGGGGTAAAACGGACATTATAACCCGGCTCTAGTTATGAGATACTCGTGAAGGGCCAATCGTATGTAATGACTATATTGATGGATACCAACGTAGTTCGACTTATATTATATATCTACGGTATTGAGAGTGCAACTTCGGGTTTTTAGTGGAATAACTCGAAGTTAATAATTTAAAATATTTAATTAATATTCTGGGATTATTGGAGTGCGGAACTGTAGGTTCATTTAGTCCACGTGCTAGCTCGATATACTATAGCAAATTAAATATAATTGGATAGTCCAATTATATACTTTATGATAATTATTTATTATAAGTTGTTAAATTATATATTATAATTTAATAAAGTTTAAAATTTTGAATTACCAAAAATAGGTTTTGGAAACTTTTTGGTTGGTTTTGAAATTATTTTTTTAAAAGGCAATAACATATTTATTTTGTAACATCTTTTGTCATTATGGAAAGTAAATTTGATGTTACAAAATCTCTCCAAAATTGCTAGGGCTAGCCGAATTCTTGCATGGAGGGAGAGGAACGGTTTGTTTGATTTTGGCAATCAAAAACCCTAAGAATAAAAAAAATAAGATTTTATTTTTGCAAAGCCATCTTATTCTAACCCTAGCCACCCTTTCTTGTTCTAAGATTTCGCTCAAGAGTTGAAGAAAAAGGAAGAACAAGAAAAACCAAAAACAAAATATCGTGTGACAATTGTTTAATCTCTAAAGAGTTTAGAAGTTTGTTTGTGAGTATAGCTCACAATATATTTTGTTGGTAGCGAGATATAGCACAAAAGGCTATTTGGTGTTGAACCAAAAAAATCACCAACTTCTCATTCTTTACATCACCTCACGGCAGTGAGCAGATTTTGCTCAATGTCGCCACTTTGTGTTGTGTAATGGGGCTAGGTTTATTTTATTTTTAATCCAGAAAATTAGAAAACATTAAGGGTGTTCCAAGACAATTATTGGGCAATTTTTGACTGAAAAAAATAGTCATGAAGCGCAGTGGGATTCACACAAAAGATGGGTTGTTCCGGCATAGAGCTATGCGTGATTTCAGGTCCAAAAAAGTCAAGATCTGAGTCGATATTCAAGGTCTGTTCCGGGGATGAAATTATGTTAAAAACAAAAGTAAAATTTCAGTGAAGGAGCTGGTCATATTCGACCAAGAAAATGGAAGGGCATAAAAAATTTTCAAGGCCAATCCCGGGTTCCTAAGATGTTTCCGCTGCATTGGGAAATTGGTTCCTACACAATTCGGATGGAATCGTAGTCCCATCTCCTCAACATGTTTATCAAATAACTTATGAGGTAGTAAGTGGTCTGCTATATTATCTTGTCCTTGAACCTTCAAGACCACTATGTCTTTTCGTTCAATAACATCTCTAATCACGCGGTATTTCCTTTTTACGTGTTTAGACTTGGAATACGCTCTCGGCTCCTTAGTCTGCACAATAGATCCGCTATTATCACATTACAGTGGGATCGAATCCATAATACTAGGCACAATACCAAGTTTTTTGATAAAATTTCTAATCCAGACAGCTTCTTTAGAAGCTTCTAAAGTCGCTATAAATTCCGCCTCAGTGGTGGAATCAGCCGTTGATCCTTGCTTTGAACATCGCCAACTAACCGCACCACCATTAAGGATCAATATGTATCTGAATGTAGACTTTCTATCATCTAGATATCCATGTATAACACTTAACTTGTAGCTCATCTTCTCCATATATGAGAACTTTATCCTTAGTACCTTTATTTCATGATATTTTTTTGCGGGTGTTCAATGATCATTACCGGGATCAGATTGATATTGGCTAGTAACACTAATACCGAAACTAATATCAGGTCTTGTACATAGTATAACATACATAACACTTCCAATACAATAAGCATATGACAAGTTTGACATTCTAACTCTCTATCCCTCAGTTTGATATGTCATTTTCTTCGAAAGATGTATGTCATATCGAAATGGTACATTAAATGCCTTGTAGTTTGTAAAACTGTACATTTCCAATATTTTATCTATGTATGTGGATTGCGACAACCCTATAAGCTTCTTTACTCTATCTCGATAGAGCCTTATACCCAATATATAGGAAGCTTCACCAATGTCTTTCATGGAAAAGTTCTTGCAAAGGCAGACTTTCACATTTTACATCAATCATATATCATTCCCATTGATAAAGATATCATTTACATATAAAACAAGGAACATTATCATGCTCCTACTAAATTTCTTATAAACACACAGTTCTTCCTCGTTCTTGATGAATCCAGATAATCTAATCATCTTATCAAAATGACGATTCCAGCTTTGGGATGTCTATTCAAGTCCATAAATAATCTTTTGGAGCTTGCAAACCAAGTTTGAAGTCTCACTGGGTACGAAACCCTTTTGTTGCTCCATATAGATATCCTACTCAAGGAATCCATTTAGGAAAGTGGTTTTCACATATATCTGCCATATCTCATAATCGTGATATGCATAAATGGCTAAAAGAATCCTAATGGATTTTAACATGGCTACTGGTGAAAAAGTTTCCTTATAGTCCATTCCAGGACATTGAGTGTAACTTTTTGCTACCAGTCGGGCCTTAAAGGTCTCCATCTTTCCATCGGGCCTTCACTTCCTTTTATAAACCCATTTACAAGTAATAAGTTTAACTACTTCAGGAAGTTCAACCAAGTCTCAGACTTGATTGTCATGCATATAATCCAATTCGGATTTCATGGCTTCCTGTCATTTTCCCGAATCGATATCCAATATCGCCTGTTTATACGTAGTCGGATCCATTTCCTCCAAGAGATAACATCAAGGCTCGCATCATACATTAAAAAAGTCTCTCAAGAGACCTTACGTAGAACCTATGTTGTAGATCCTTCACTCAGTTGTATCTCTAGTTCCATCTCAAGTTCCTCAATGTTGGGATCAAACTCTTCGAGTTCAATCTTTCTATAATTCCCACTTTCTCTCAAAAATTCATTTTCAAGAAAAGTGACAAAACGAGCAACAAATACATTTCGTTGTTCGGAATCATAGAATTGATATCCCAGAGAATTTTTAGGATATCCAACGAACTTATATTTATACCACATAGGTGCTAGTTTATCCCGCTGCGCAACTCTAACGTATGTAGGACAACCCCAAATCTTTAAATATCTAAAACTTGGATTTCTACCATACCATATTTGATATAGGGTCGTAGAAACAGCTTTCGATGGAACTCTATTAAGTATGTGGGTAGCAGTAAGTAAAGCATAACCCCAAAGGTAATATGGAATATTCGTATAGTTCATCATAGATTGTACCATATCCAATAAAGTATGATTTCTTCACTCAGACACATCATTGTGTTGACGAGTTCCTAGTGGGCTATATTGGGCGAGAATCTCATTCTCCCTTAAATAACTTCTAAATTCCTCGCTCATAAATTCACCACATCGATCTGATCGAAGACACTTAATGAATTTACCAATTTGTTTTTCTACTTCGTTTCATAATATTTTGAACTTTTTAAATTTTTCGGATTTATGTCTCATAAAATAGACATATCCATATGTCTATTTGATTTAATGAGCGACATGATTTAATGGACCACACACATCACTATGTACTAGCTCCAATAAATCTTCAGCACGGTGTCCAACACCAAGAAATTGGGCCTTTGTCATTTTCCCTTTGATACATGACTCACAAATCGGATAAGGATCTATGGTAAAATCTTCAATCAAACCATTTTTAACCAATTTTGATAGACGTCTAACATCTATGTGGCCCAATCTCATATGCCATAATTCAGTATTATTTAATTCAGATCTTTTACTTGTATTTTCCTCTACATTAAGGACATCTCTATATGTTTCAAACATAATAACCATTAGATAAAGAACATTCGCATATCAAATAGTTGTCTTTATCATATAAACATAAAGCATTATCTTTAATTTTTATATATTTCTCTTTATCCAATATCGGTAATGATATTATTTGTCTAATAAGAGAGGGTATATAATAACAGTCATGTAACACTAATTTACATTTGTATGGAGATCTAGAACAACTGTTCCTATGGCCTTGACATCCAATGTCTCGTCATTCCCAACTCTAAGCTGGATCTCCCCTTTCTTCAGTCTTCTTAACTCTCATGGCTTGCGTGGAGTTGCAAATATGAGTAGGACTACCGGTGTCTAACACCCAGCCACTATTTGCATCTAAGGCTAATGAGATGTCAATAATAGGAAAAATACAAAGCGTACATGGGGTTCCTGTTTTTCATTTCAGCTCTGGACAATCACGTTTCCAGTTTCCAGACTTCTAGCAATGTAGACATGCATCACGAGCTACATGTGGTCTTGTAGTTTGTTTCTTGGAGTCTTTCTTCTTAATTCCTATTTTAATCTTCTTAGACTTCCTAGAAGTCTTTGAAGAGCTTGCTCCACCATAGAGGTACAAAGTCGGATTCTCTTTCTTCAAATCATGTTCCGCCGAGCGTAACATATTGTGAAGCTCTTCAAATATTGCTTACATCGAATGCATCACAAAGCCAGTATATGTACCGGGTAGAAAAGACAAAATTAGATTTTGGCCTTGCCTTTCATCTATCATAATGTCATGTCATTCCAAATACCGGATCTGGTCAATCATGTTTAAAACATGAATGCTAACCGCTCTTTTATCCTTGAGCGTAGCATGGAAAAATCCTTAGACCTCTGATATATCTCAATTTCTTGATTTGTTTTGAACAACTCCTTGAGTGTTCTCATAATGCTCCAAACATTTGGTATATCTTTATACTATCTAAGCAAATCAGGAATAATTTGACAGATATTGGATTAAGTTTAACTTATCTCAATCTTTCTGACTCCTAGACAAGGCGAATGTTCTTCTCATACTTTAAGTAGTTTGAGGCTCCTTTCAGTTTATTAGTGTATGAACCACTTTCCTAGCGTAGCGAAAACACCTTAGGCACCCGGGATCGGCCTTGAAAAAATTTTATGCCCTTCCCTTTGTCCAACCGAATATAACCAGCTCCTTTACTGAAATTTTGCTTCTGTTTTTAGCAATACTCCAGCCTCAGAACAGCACCCGAACAGCCCCCGATTAGTGAATTAGATCTGGTCCATTTTGAACTCAAAAATACGCCAATGTCACTACCAAAATAGCCCTTGATTTGTGTCAACTCCAGCAATGTTTCAGGTCTGATTTCTCCATCAAAACCATCCCCACAACACTTTTGAAACACCCATTAATGTTGTATAATGTTCTTGGATTAAGACCAAATCAAAACGAGCCCCAAAACCACCCAACAACTGGCAGTAGTGAGTAAAATTCTGCTCACTGCCGTATGAATAATAAAAGAAGAGGATGATGATTTAGATTCAATCTCTGAATGGCCTTGTGTGATATATCTCACAACCAACAAATGCTAGTGTGGGCTAGACTCACAAGAAATAACAATCCCTAAACACTTTTAGAGATTGTACAAGTATATGTCACACACTCAAATCTTTTTATTTTTCTTGTTCTTCTTTTTTCTTCAACTTTTTAAAGAAAACCTTAGAATAAGAAGGTGGCTAGGGTTTGAAAAACTCAATTAGGTGAAAAGAAAAATAACTTTTCCTTTTATACTTGGGGTTTAATTTTACAAAATAAAACAAAACCATTCCCCCTCCAATTTGAGCAGTTTCGGCCAACTTTAAAAAAAAAAAGAAAATTTTGTAACATCAAAAATTACTTTAATGACAATCTTAAGTTGTCATGTAAAAGGTTGTAACATCCAATTTAATAATAATATATATATAATTATTTATTACCAAATATATATTTATATATTAAATTATCAAAATAATTCAATATTTACAACCTTTTAAATACAATAAATGATTATCTCATTATCATTTACTTAATGAAATAAAAACTTTATATTAAACATAATACAAAGTTAAATGTGTGATAAAAATATACTATTAATCCAATTAATAATTGGGCTATCCAATTATATTTTATTTGCTACAAAATATTGAGCTAGCACGGGGACCAAATGGACCTAAGGTTCCGAGCTCCAATAATCTCATAACATTAATTAAACTCTTAATTAAATATTCTGAATTATTAACTTCAAGTTATTCCACTAAAAATCCAAAGTTGCACTCCCATTGTCGTAGATAGATAAAATAAGATGAACTACGTCGGTGTCCATCGATATAGTCATTACATACGGATTGGCCCTTCATGAGTATCTCATAATTATAGCTGGGTCATAATGTCTGTTATACCCTATAATTATTTTTACCTTAATTACCATTGATTCTCTAATGAACGATTTATTTATAACCATTATGAATGTTAATCTTTCTCTTACTAATAGAAAGACTTGAGCACTCTAATAGTTCAAGTACCGAATCAACCTTTGAGGAAGATACTCATCTACTTCTCGCAAGAAAGAGTAAACTTCGTATCTATATAAAAAAATCCCCAGCTACACACCAAACCATGTCCCCAAAGTATGTAGCTATTGGTCGGGATTGCTACACCAACCTCACCTTTGTAAATCAAATAACATAGCCTGTCATGTATGTTGGATTCTCTAAGGTCCAAGGATCATTATCAAGCAATGAAAATACATGTGAATACATTCAAAGGAGTTGCGGAATACTCATAATGATCGGTTGAGACGATGCGGTGAAGACAAAAATCAGTTTCTGCCCTTCTCCAAGTCACGGCAGTGGCAGTTTTTTCTTCCACCATTTTCGGCCATTGATGTCCTCCATGAAAGCTCCAAGCTCCAAGTGATGATTTCATGCTCATGTAGTGAGTTCCCTATCACCTTAGGATGGCTCCTGTGTGTGCTAGCACCCAAGAAATTTGCCATAAATTTCCTTAGCTTCTCCTTCATCACTCGGTCAAACCAGAAAAATATAAGGAAAAACCGTGAGAGAGAGATAGGAGTTTTTTGCTCCAAAATCGTGAGCAAAAGAGAGAGAAGAAGAAAAATGTGTATTAGGTTTATAATTTCCAAAATCAATTAACCATTTACCATTTTTCAATTTCAAAAAGTCAAGCATTAAATGTTTGCCATCAACTCACATCAATCAATCAATCAATTGTC
>SKCR01034815.1:0-111569 GCA_019454045.1 Zanthoxylum bungeanum | reverse complement strand
CTGAATTTGTTAAAGGTTTATTGATGATGTTTTGGAGTTCGATTAAAAGAGATGAATATTTGAAAATAAATTATCTGAAATAATCAATTTCTTATAATTGGAAGGTAATTTTTTACCATTTCTTCCGTCAAAATATATTAATAATAATACTTATTTTTTGAGCTTATGATTTGTTGATCAACAATATCTAAATTTTTTAAATCAGACTCTGAAGATCAACCTCTGAAATCAGAACCTAAATCATACCCTGAATCAACCTCTGAAAGTAGCTTATGTAAACAGAATCTGAAAATCAACCACAGAAAGCAGACTCTGAAAAGGCAGACTCTGAAAGTAGACTCGAAAAGCAGGTTCTGAGAATCAGCCTATGAAGTCAGCCTCTGAAATAAGACTTTGAAGATCAGCCTCTGAAAACAGACGAAATCTACCTCTGAAATCAGAACTTATGAGCATCTTAAATCAGGCCCATCATCATAACCTCAGTATCAGCATCGGAAGTCAGAACCTCAAATATCAGGCTCTGAAGCATCACCATATCAAACCCTGAATTCAGGGTCAGAGAAGACTCTAAAATCAATATCCGGCCCTGAACTCAGCCTCAGATCAAACTCTGAATTCCATTTCAGGCCCTGAACTTAGCCTCAGATCAAAACCAGCGATTTTGAAATCGGAGATTTCGATTTTGTACCTCATTAATAAAAAAATTTAATAAATTTAAATATAAAAAATTAATTTTAATTAAATTAAAAAATATTATTATAAAAATTTAAACATAATCATGACCTTCATAGTTAAATTTTGCTAATTATTTCACAAAATCATTATTAATTTTTTATTTTATTTTTTTATTGTTCTAATTCGGAACAGAGGCCAAGTTGCATCTACGAGGTCATGTTTATTTGACTTGGACTTAATAATAATATTATTATTATTATAAAGTGCGGTCCCCACTTTTTTTAATAAATTTATTTGAAAATTAAAAAGCTAAAAACGAAAAAATCATCCGGCCGTCAGTACGTTGTTTAAACTTTAACCCATCAGCATCATGCTTTTTTTCCTTTCTATATAAACAACACACAGTTATGTTATTATTCAGTTCACCATGCAAAAAGAAAAAGAAGCATTGATGTAACATCCCGTGTTATTTTAGAATATTAGCGTGAATTTTAATTTTTGCGCGTGAGGCCGCGTCCGAACGCGAGGATTATTTTTATAAAGTAATGGGAATTATTATAAGAGAAAAGATAAAGAATAATGTAGAATTAACTAGAAAGGTTAAACTTGGAATTTAACAAATTAAATAAATAAACCCTAGATATTTTTTTAATACACACACATTTAATTAGAAACTTCTAGACACACAACACACATTAATTATATATATATATATATACCCACACGTGTAAAAGGGAAAAAAAAAAGAAATAAGAAACACACACTAAGTTCACACTCACACACGCACACAGTCCATACACACGCAGAGACAGAGAAGAGAGAAAAGAAGAATAGAAATTGGAAGGAAGAAAATAAGAAATAGAGAGAGAGAAGAAACCGAGAAGAGAGAGAGAGAGAGATACGAAGAAAACAGAGGAGGAAAGAGAAGAAGATGATGATGCCGAGAGAGGTAAGTATACTATGCCCATGATCCCTTTGAGTCTAATTTAATTTCATTATTTGGAATTGGTTTGAAATTCTGCAATTGACTTGGGTAATACGATTAAAATATGAAAAAGTGATCTAGTTTTTGGTAATTAGAAAGAATTTAAAAGAAAATTTTAAGAATTTATAAGTTGTAAATTTGGGAAATACGGCAGTAAACCTAGAAAATTTGGGGACTTGTGAGGAAATTGAAGTGAATGATGAATGATGATTTTTGGAAGGTGGGTATCATGATTAGGGTTCTACGTTGATGAATTTGTAGTGTGTATGTGGTTGGTAATAGATTTCGACAGTTGAGGTTTTTCGTTTGGAAGAATGTCTGGATATTGTTTATTAGCTCATATTTAGCTGAGGTTTTAAACTTCTCACTGCCATATAAAGAACATGCTTCCCCTCGAAGCAGTGAGTAGTGGAGTGGGGAGTTCTGCAGGTAGTAGTTGAAATTCTGTAAAACTTTTGTTAGTTTTCATGTTATTGCCACCTTCCTACTTATGTGATGACTTGAAAATGGTTTCTTGATATACAGATCATATTAATGGTGCAGTTCTGATTCTTCAATGCTTGATAATTGACGAGCTTCGAACCACCTGTTTGTTTATTTTAGTTATTACTTTAATTACGACATAAATACTTTTGTCTGTCAAACTTTATTGTTATGTGAATCACTATATTGCCTTTTTTTTGAAGCAGCTTAGAATTAAATTGAAAAAGAAAGTCGATCTTATGATTCTTCAAGGGCTGTGATATTTTTCTTAGATGTGAATGTAGATTACTGGTGAAAGGTAACTGTTTATGGAAGCCTATGCCATGTTATGACTTGCTAATTCAATGACAGTATTTTGAAGAAAAATGTAACCTAATCACTTGAACTGGACTGGGAAACTTTTGGGTTGGTTTCTTCCCTAACTACTTTTGACTTGGAATCTTGCATATGTGAATTAGGGCGAATATATATAGATTTATAGTTATGAAAGCCATTAATTAAATTTAAATGATGAAATTATTGTTAATAAGAGATCAAAGTGTGGTTTGCAAATTAATGAATGAGTAGGGTATGTATATTATAAATTTTGATGTAATACAAATAGTTGGAAAGAAGATAAAAGATATGGTGAGTATGTTCATTTAGAATTGCGTATGACAGTAAATGTATGTGCTAGTGTGGATTAATGTAATTTTAGCAGCATGTATGTATTGATGCATGATAAATAAGTATATAGAATATAAGATATTTAAAGATGTGAGCACACAAAGAGTAGAATTCATATATCATTAATTTATAGGTATACATGAGCATATACATGTGAATGTATGATAAGATAAAGATAAGCATATAAGTGATAGAATACATGTGTCATTAAATTATAATTATACATGAACATATACATGTAGTTATATGATAATCCAAAGATAAGTATATAAGAAAGTATGGCTGTGATTAGTGAAAGCATAAGAAAAGAATATGCATTCGTGTGTGTTATGATTTTCAGAAGATTGAATTGGAGCTTAGTATGATTTTAAAATTCAAAAAGGTTTTAAAGAAAAGTTTCAACGTTTTTGAAAGAAAAGTATTTCAAGAAATATTTCTTACAGCTTTGAGATTTAAAGTATGGTTTTATGTTTTTTTCGGGGCATGAGGTAAAAACTCACCCTAGTATGTAACTCGAGATACAGTTGGAATTGACGGATACAGAGAACATGTGCACATGTAGGGCCAGGATGGCGGCTTAGGATTGTGTACCTGGTCCCTAGTGGTGGCTACACCCAGTTGAGTTATGGTCCTGGGTGTAGAGCTCTACGTTGCCAGTTGAGTTGTTGTCCTGGACGTAGGGCACCACCAGCCTCAGAGATGCCGCAGTTGAGTTATGGTCCTGGGCATCGAGTACACCCAGTTGAGTTATGGTCCTGGACGTAGAGCAATTTTCAGATTTCAGACTTTCAGTACACCGTTTTCAGATTTTCATTGCAGAGTTTTCAGATCTTCAGTATGTAGTTTTCAAAAGTTAAATTTCAGTAATCAGTTTTCAGAAGACAAGTTTTAGAAATAGTTTACAGAAACTAGAGATTTTAAGCATGTTTTCAGAAAAAGAGATTTTATTGAGACTTTCAGATTTTCAGAAAACAGTTTTTCAGAAAAGGTTTTCAAGAAATATTTTATAAAAAGCATAGTATGTTAAAGTATAGTTCAATCCATAAGTTATGCATATAGATCACACATTCTAGAAACCATTTGAGATGCATATAGTTGACATTGGAGTGTGATATCATGATTATATTTAATCATATACATGTTTATATGATTAATGATATTTCAAAGAAATAAAAGAAAGATAAATATGGTAAGTAACCAATCTAGAATAGCAAAAAAGTAAGTAGGTAAGTAATAAGATAACAGAATAGTGCAGCAGAAGCGTAATGGAAATTATTTTGATGATTAGAGATATGGGAACTTAATAAGTATAATATGGATGTTGATTGTAAATAAGAAACAAAGCTTAAAATTCATGTATGAACAGTTAGAAAGACTAGTAACTAGTAATGAGTTTATAAATGGATAAGGAATCAGAAAAATAAATCAGACTGTGATATAAGTGCAAGATCACAAAAAGTTCAGATTATATAAATTGGAATTCAGACCTTGCTTGTGTTTGATGCTCAAGGAATGAGCATAGTTACTTACTGAGTCTTATGACTCACACCACTACAGTGTTTGAGTTTTGCAGGTTGGTGACCTGATCGGTCGACCCCAGACACCAAAGCTTGAGAAACCGGATAGCAGTGTTGCAGTCAGCCAGTCACCAGGTCTTGGGAATATCAGAGTCTAGTCGTATAAGTGCAGTTGTAAAGAGTATAAGTCTGTATTGGTTAAATTGTGAAAGTTTTTGTATATTCGTATTTTCGGGCACGGAGCCCTGGTTGTATTATGTCTTTATGTCTGCATCGCATTTTAGTTGGGCCCTTATATTGCATTGATGTTGAGATGCCGGCCTGAGGCCGAGATTTTATTTTCAGGTTGTAAATAGATGCTGGCTATAGGCCAGGTTGCATGATGTTACAAATACATCATGCCGAAATTTTTCTAGAATCAGAGGCTTATGGAGATGGGTTTAGCCTGTCTCCTGCCGGTAACATTGCTGCTAAGGCGGGATGTTACAATTGATCTCCGTCTCCATTGGCATAATTATGAGGGTGGGTATTTGTTTTTTTCTTAATTAATTTTATTCATTGAATTTTCAGCCCTTGCTTAACTTTGATGATGTTATTACAGCAAAAGATTGTAATTAGCGTCTTAATGCAAACCGCCATGTCTCAGCATAAGGCCTACTGTTTAATTTCGGGTTTCAGAGGTAATTTCACAACTTCAGCCTCTCATCTCCACTTTAATTTTCATATGGGTTCTATTTGTTTCTTTTAAATGTTCAGAATTTTATCAGAAGTTTTCAAAAAAAAAAAAAAAGGGTTTTTGAGAAACCTGACAGTGGAAATCCACCCTCCCTCTCCTCTCGCTTCAGAATGTGTTCATCAAACCTCTCGCTGCAAAATTTGTTCTTCAAACTGAGTTTTTTTTTTTTTTTTTTGACAAGAGAAACTATTTGTTTCTGCTTTCTACTTTCTATTTAGGTGTCATATCTGTAGCACTGCAAGGAGACTTGCTAAGAGAGTTTGAAATTATTGGAGATGAGATTGAGGTAGCCAAACTATGCAGGAAACTACGTAAGAAAGTTGGATCCACGAAGCTGTTATCCGTCGAAAATTTGGATCCTCCTGAAATTCAGCCCGATCCAGTAATGGAAATTTTCTTAATTAATTTTATTCATTGAATTTTCAGCCCTTGCTTAACTTTGATGATGTTATTACAGCAAAAGATTGTAATGAGCGTCTTAATGCAAATAGTCATGTCTCAGCATAATTAATTTTATTCATTGAATTTTCAGCCCTTGCCTAACTTTGATGATGTTATTACAGCAAAAGATTGTAATGAGCGTCTTAATGCAAATAGTCATGTCTCAGCATAAGGCCTACTGTTTAATTTCCATTACTGGATCGGGCTGAATTTCAGGAGGATCCAAATTTTCGACGGATAACAGCTTCGTGGATCCAACTTTCTTACGTAGCTTCCTGCATAGTTTGGCTACCTCAATCCCATCTCCAATAATTTCAAACTCTCTTAGCAAGTCTCCTTGCAGTGCTACAGATATGACACCTAAATAGAAAGCAGAAACAAATAGTTTCTCGTCAAAAAAAAAAACTCAGTTTGAAGAACAAATTTTGCAGCGAGAGGTTTGATGAACACTTCTGAAGCGAGAGGAGATGGAGGGTGGATTTCCACTGTCATGTTTCTCAAAAACCTTTTTTTTTTTTTTCAAAATTCTCATAAACTTCTGATAAAAAAAAAGGGTTTTTGAGAAACCTGACAGTGGAAATCCACCCTCCCTCTCCTCTCGCTTCAGAATGTGTTCATCAAACCTCTCGCTGCAAATTTTGTTCTTCAAACTGAGTTTTTTTTTTTTTTGACAAGAGAAACTATTTGTTTCTGCTTTCTATTTAGGTGTCATATCTGTAGCACTGCAAGGAGACTTGCTAAGAGAGTTTGAAATTATTGGAGATGGGATTGAGGTAGCCAAACTATGCAAGAAGCTACGTAAGAAAGTTGGATCAACGAAGCTTTTATCCGTCGAAAATTTGGATCCTCCTGATATTCAGCCCGATCCAGTAATGGAAATTCTCAACCCCAATTATTTTCATGTATAATTGACAAATACTGTATTTTCATCAATCTTTTGGGTAGTCAACATTTTTACGTTATTAATTATTTATCCCTGAAATTTTTTGTGCCTTTTTTAGCAATTAACATTATTTATATCTTTTTGTTGGTCCAGGTGCCTGATGAAAATGAGGCTCCGAACCTTGCTCAAATGGGGCGGCGTGGATAGCGGTGCGACTACTTTAATCTTAATTATAATCAATTAGTATTAATTTCTCACAATGTTGCATAATTAATTAATTACATACTTTTGGCAGTATTATTTATATTTATTTATCTTTATCTTTAGTTTATGCATGTATGACTGCTAATTAATTGTTAAGTATTAAGTTATTGATATGGGAAGTTTCTCACTTAGCTTGAAGCTTGCTAACAAGAGTTTATTGTTGAAATCAAATATGAAATCAAGTTAAGTGAGAAACTCTCCATATCAATAACTTAATACTTAACAATTAATTAGCAGTCATACATGCATAAACTAAAGATAAAGATAAAGAAAAAATATAAATAATACTGCCAAAAGTATGTAATTAATTAATTATGCAACATTGTCAGAAATTAATACTAATTGATTATAATTAAGATTAAAGTAGTCGCACCGCTATCCACGCCGCCCCATTTGAGCAAGGTTCAGAGCCTCATTTTCATCAGGCACTTGGACCAACAAAAAGATATAAATAATGTTAATTGCTAAAAAAGGCACAAAAAATTTCAGGGATAAATAATTAATAACGTAAAAATGTTGACTACCCAAAAGATTGATGAAAATACAGTAATTGTCAATTATACATGAAAATAATTGGGGTTGAGAATTTCCATTACTGGATCGGGCTGAATTTCAAGAGGATCCAAATTTTCGACGGATAACAGCTTCGTGGATCCAACTTTCTTACGTAGCTTCCTGCATAGTTTGGCCACCTCAATCCCATCTCCAATAATTTCAAACTCTCTTAGCAAGTCTCCTTGCAGTGCTACAGATATGACACCTAAATAGAAAGCAGAAACAAATAATTTCTCTTGTCAAAATAAAAAAACTCAGTTTCAAGAACAAATTTTGCAGCGAGAGGTTTGATGAACACATTCTGAAGCGAGAGGAGAGGGAGGGTGGATTTCCACTGTCAGGTTTCTCAAAAACCTTTTTTTTTTTTTTTGCAAAATTCTCATAAACTTCTGATAAAATTCTGAACATTTAAAAGAAACAAATAGAACCAATATGAAAATTAAAATGGAGATGAGAGGCTGAAGTTGTGAAATTACTTCTGAAACCCGCAATTAAACAGTAGGCCTTATGCTGAGACATGGTGTTTGCATTAAGACGCTAATTACAATATTTTGCTGTAATAACATCATCAAAGTTAAGCAAGTGCTGAAAATGCAATGAATAAAATTAATTAAGAAAAAAAAACTAAATACCCACCCTCATAATTATGCCAAGGGAGACGGAGATCAATGCTTCTTTTCTTTTTGCTTGGTGAATAATAACATAACTCTATTGTTTATATAGAAAGGAAAAAAAGCATGATGCTGATGGGTTAAACTTTAAACAACGCACTGACGGCTGGATGATTCTGTTTGATGGGGTTTGAAAGGGGTATATCGGTAACGCAGCGGAAACGCGGAAAATTAAAATTTTCCGATTTCAAAAGTTAAAATCCAGGTCAACATAAGAGTCTAGTCGTATAAGTGCAGTTGTAAAGAGTATAAGTCTGTATTGGTTAAATTGTGAAAGTTTTTGTATATTCGTATTTTCGGGCACGGAGCCCTGGTTGTATAATGTCTTTATGTCTGCATCGCATTTTAGTTGGGCCCTTAGATTGCATTGATGTTGAGATGCCGGCCTGAGGCCGAGATTTTATTTTCAGGTTGTAAATAGATGCTGGCTATAGGCCAGGTTGCATGATGTTACAAATACATCATGCCGAAATTTTTCTAGAATCAGAGGCTTATGGAGATGGGTTTAGCCTGTCTCCTGCCGGTAACATTGCTGCTAAGGCGGGATGTTACAATTGATCTCCGTCTCCCTTGGCATAATTATGAGGGTGGGTATTTAGTTTTTTTCTTAATTAATTTTATTCATTGAATTTTCAGCCTTGCTTAACTTTGATGATGTTATTACAGCAAAAGATTGTAATGAGCGTCTTAATGCAAACCGCCATGTCTCAGCATAAGGCCTACTGTTTAATTTCGGGTTTCAGAGGTAATTTCACAACTTCAGCCTCTCATCTCCACTTTAATTTTCATATGGGTTCTATTTGTTTCTTTTAAATGTTCAAAATTTTATCAGAAGTTTTCAAAAAAAAAAAGGGTTTTTGAGAAACCTGACAGTGGAAATCCACCCTCCCTCTCCTCTCGCTGCAAAATTTGTTCTTCAAACTGAGTTTTTTTTTTGACAAGAGAAACTATTTGTTTCTGCTTTCTATTTTCTATTTAGGTGTCATATCTGTAGCACTGCAAGGAGACTTGCTAAGAGAGTTTGAAATTATTGGAGATGGGATTGAGGTAGCCAAACTATGCAGGAAGCTACGTAAGAAAGTTGGATCCACGAAGCTGTTATCCGTCGAAAATTTGGATCCTCCTGAAATTCAGCCCGATCCAGTAATGGAAATTCTCAACCCCAATTATTTTCATGTATAATTGACAATTACTGTATTTTCATCAATCTTTTGGGTAGTCAACATTTTTACATTATTAATTATTTATCCCTGAAATTTTTTGTGCCTTTTTTAGCAATTAACATTATTTATATCTTTTTGTTGGTCCAGGTGCCTGATGCAAATGAGGCTCCGAACCTTGCTCAAATGGGACGGCGTGGATAGCGGCGCAAATAGTTTAATCTTAATTATAATCAATTAGTATTAATTTCTCACAATGTTGCATAATTAATTAATTACATACTTTTGGCAGTATTATTTATATTTATATATCTTTATCTTTAGTTTATGCATGTATGACTGCTAATTAATTGTTAAGTATTAAGTTATTGATATGGGGAGTTTCTCACTTAGCTTGAAGCTTGCTAACAAGAGTTTATTTTTGAAATCAAATATGAAATCAAGTTAAGTGAGAAACTGTCCATATCAATAACTTAATACTTAACAATTAATTAGCAGTCATACATGCATAAACTAAAGATAAAGATATATAAATATAAATAATACTGCCAAAAGTATGTAATTAATTAATTATGCAACATTGTCAGAAATTAATACTAATTGATTATAATTAAGATTAAAGTAGTCGCACCGCTATCCACGCCGCCCCATTTGAGCAAGGTTCGGAGCCTCATTTGCATCAGGCACCTGGACCAACAAAAAGATATAAATAATGTTAATTGCTAAAAAAGGCACAAAAAATTTCAGGGATAAATAATTAATAACGTAAAAATGTTGACTACCCAAAAGATTGATGAAAATACAGTAATTGTCAATTATACATGAAAATAATTGGGGTTGAGAATTTCCATTACTGGATCGGGCTGAATTTCAAGAGGATCCAAATTTTCGACGGATAAAAGCTTCGTTGATCCAACTTTCTTACGTAGCTTCCTGCATAGTTTGGCCACCTCAATCCCATCTCCAATAATTTCAAACTCTCTTAGCAAGTCTCCTTGCAGTGCTACAGATATGACACCTAAATAGAAAGCAGAAACAAATAATTTCTCTTGTCAAAATAAAAAAACTCAGTTTCAAGAACAAATTTTGCAGCGAGAGGTTTGATGAACACATTCTGAAGCGAGAGGAGAGGGAGGGTGGATTTCCACTGTCAGGTTTCTCAAAAACCTTTTTTTTTTTTTTTTTTTTTTTGCAAAATTCTCATAAACTTCTGATAAAATTCTGAACATTTAAAAGAAACAAATAGAACCAATATGAAAATTAAAATGGAGATGAGAGGCTGAAGTTGTGAAATTACTTCTGAAACCCGCAAATAAACAGTAGGCCTTATGCTGAGACATGGTTGTTTGCATTAAGATGCTAATTACAATATTTTGCTGTAATAACATCATCAAAGTTAAGCAATTGCTGAAAATGCAATGAATAAAATTAATTAAGAAAAAAAAACTAAATACCCACCCTCATAATTATGCCAAGGGAGACGGAGATCAATGCTTCTTTTCTTTTTGCTTGGTGAATAATAACATAACTCTTTTGTTTATATAGAAAGGAAAAAAAGCATTATGCTGATAGGTTAAACTTTAAACAATGCACTGACGGCTGGATGATTCTGTTTGATGGGGTTTGAAAGGGGTATATCGGTAACGCAGCGGAAACAGGGAAAATTAAAATTTTCCGATTTCAAAAGTTAAAATCCAGGTCAACATAAGAGTCTAGTCGTATAAGTGCAGTTGTAAAGAGTATAAGTCTGTATTGGTTAAATTGTGAAAGCTTTTGTATATTCGTATTTTCGGGCACGGAGCCCTGGTTGTATAATGTCTTTATGTCTGCATCGCATTTTAGTTGGGCCCTTAGATTGCATTGATGTTGAGATGCCGGCCTGAGGCCGAGATTTTATTTTCAGGTTGTAAATAGATGCTGGCTATAGGCCAGGTTGCATGATGTTACAAATACATCATGTCGAATTTTTCTAGAATAAGAGGCTTATGGAGATGGGTTTAGCTTGTCTCCTGCCGGTAACATTGCTGCTAAGGCGGGATGTTACAATTGATCTCCGTCTCCCTTGGCATAATTTTGAGGGTGGGTATTTAGTTTTTTTCTTAATTAATTTTATTCATTGAATTTTCAGCCCTTGCTTAACTTTGATGATGTTATTACAGCAAAAGATTGTAATGAGCGTCTTAATGCAAACCGCCATGTCTCAGCATAAGGCCTACTGTTTAATTGCGGGTTTCAGAGGTAATTTCACAACTTCGGCCTCTCATCTCCACTTTAATTTTCATATGGGTTCTATTTGTTTCTTTTAAATGTTCAGAATTTTATCAGAAGTTTAATCTTAATTATTAAAGTGGAGATGAGAGGCCGAAGTTGTGAAATTACCTCTGAAACCCGCAATTAAACAGTAGGCCTTATGCTGAGACATGACTGTTTGCATTAAGACGCTAATTACAATATTTTGCTGTACTAACATCATCAAAGTTAAGCAAGTGCTGAAAATGTAATGAATAAAATTAATTAAGAAAAAAAAACTAAATACCCACCCTCATAATTATGCCAAGGGAGACGGAGATCAATGCTTCTTTTCTTTTTGCTTGGTGAATAATAACATAACTATATTGTTTATATAGAAAGGAAAAAAAGCATGATGCTGATGGGTTAAACTTTAAACAATGCACTGACGGCTGGATGATTCTGTTTGATGGGGTTTTAAAGGGGTATATCGGTAACGTAGCGGAAACGCGGAAAATTAAAATTTTCCGATTTCAAAAGTTAAAATCCAGGTCAACATAAAGTTAACCCAATCATGATTCATCATTACATGAAATTATTTAAACATAACTATGACTTAAAAATTTAAACTCCCCACTATCTACCATCCAACCATATAAAAACAGCCTTTTCAACACAAAAAAAAATGTTTGTTCTTAGAATTAAGCCATTAATTGATTAGCACTCAAAAGCTAAGTCAATGCTCAATTTAAAACAAACAAAACTCAAATTCACGAGAAATGAAAGCAAAACAACCATAACATCACTAAAAAAAAATGACAGTAACCTCAGCCATATATAAAATCAAACCAACCTTTATAACAATAACCACTTACACCAAATTCCAAATTCCAAATCTCTAATTTCAAATTAATACCAATATCAACAAAACTAAAGAATCATTACCGCATTACAAGTCACACGATAGAGTTTATAAAACACACACATTATTCATATACACATTTATGTTAACTTATTATCTCACACCCTCATATTTAATTCACGTGTCTCCCTTTACATTCATACTACATTAACCAAAATAAAATAAAATCTCACCACTCAGTTTGGACCAATCGGTGTTCCTGTGATTTAAATTAATCATTTTATCTGTCATAAGCATATTACTAATTTTCTAATTTTAATCTAAATTTCTTTGCAATTTACACAAAAGCAAAAATGCGAAACTCTATTCAAATTCATATAATATTTCCACTACAATCACTCTCAAGTAATCAAAGGGGCACATCAAAGTTTACATTTATAAGCTCACAGAGACAGAATTCAGCTCAAATTCATCTCCATTTTTTTTTTAATTTCCCCAAGTTCAATTCTTTAGTATAATTAATTTCCTAATTTCTCCAATTCCTTTTCTTCGGTTAATTCCTTTCAATTTTAAGTTTATAATAAGTTTCTAAATTACTCTAATATACTCTTCTTCATAATCCTTAATTCAATTTTAGATTCATTTTCACAAATCAATATAAACCCATAACATCCAAACTCAAGAAAATCATCTCATAGTATACTTACAATTTACATCTAAAAATGAAATCAGGACTTCAAATTACTGCATCACTCTTCCTCTTCTTCCTTTGGTCTTCTCGGTCTACTTCTTTCTCTTTTTCGGCCTTTCTCTCTCTCTCTCTCTTTTCTCGGCTTTCCTCTCTTCATTTCATTTCTTTTTTTTTTTCGACTTCATTCCATCTTTCTCCCTCTGCTTCTTAATTCTTCTCCTCGTCTAATTATTATTATTATTTTTTATAATTTTCGTATAGGTGGGTGTATGTTAACTATGTAAGTGCATTACACGTGTATGTGTGAAAGAAATGTCTAGATTCTTTTCTTCTAGTTGACAAATTACAATCTAACCCCTCAAGTCTGATTAATATATCTTTCAACTAATCTCTTGAAAAAGTTCCCATTTTACCATTAAAATAATAAACTTCGCGTACGGACACTGCCTCACACGAGAAAATAAAAATCACGCCAACATGCTAAAATACCCGGGATGTTACATTTTCACCCCTCCTTATATAGGATTCGTCCTCGAATCCTGACCTAAACATACTATAACCGAACAAGCAAAGACCGATATGGTCAAAACAAAACACGTACTTACTGAGATCGTCGAATAGCCAGCAGCTGCAGTCACCGACACTCTATAAACCTTTGCTCTGATACCATCTTTGTAACATCCCGCCTAAGCCAGGATGCTACTGGCAGGAGACAGGCTAATCCTGTCTCCATAAGCCTAAACTAACTCCCATGCAAGACTCAAAACTGTGCAATGTAACGCACTCTATAGGGCCCAACTAAATGATAGATGCAGAAATAATGAACTCGACATTATATAACTGGGGCTCCATGCCCGAAAATACATATGTACAAAAATGTTTTCAATTTAACTTATAATAAACTTAAACTCTTTACAACTAGACTTATACTCCCAAGACCTGGTGACTGGCTGACTGCAACACTGCTATCCGGCTCCTCAAGCTCTGATGTACGTGGTCGACCGATCAGGTCACCAACCTGCAAAACTCAAACACTGTTGGGTAGTGAGTCATAAGACTCAGTAAGTAATTATGCTCATTCCTTGAACATCAAACACATGCAAGGTTTGAGTCATGTTTCTGTATTAACCTGGCTGTCTATGTGACCATGCACATATTTACAGAGTCTAAGTCACTACTTAATTCCTATCCATTTTACAAACATGCCATTCGTTAAAAATTCCTCTTAATCTGATCACACAAATTTTAATCATGACTGCTATTTATATTTTCACATCAAGAATATACTCATCAAATTTCTATATTCCCATCTATCAAGTCAAATCTCATCTCGTTTTTGCTGCGCTACTCTGATATCACTCTACCTTCCTATAAACTCTTTACTAGTCTAGCTCAGGCAATGTTAAAACTTCCTTACTTTTACCTTCTTGAAATATCATCAAATCGGTGTAATCAAATATTCTTTCTATCAAATATTCAACACACAATTACTAATCATGTATACATGTATATTTAATCATATTATCATACACTAGTGTTTTATAAAATGTTCCTTCTATATAAACATACAACACGCACAATCATCAATCATATACACAGCTAAACGCTATCGTGTATTAATGTCAGTCATATCCAAATCAGATGATTTCTAGAATGTATGATTCATATGCATAATTATAAACTATGCTCTACTTTAATATGTTATGCTTTTAGAAAATAAATCTCCCGAAAACTCTTTCTGAAAACTCTTTTCTGAAAACTCTTTTCTAAAAGCATACCGAGTTTTCAAACATTGGACCAAACTAGCCTTTTACTCAATATTAAGTTAGTTTCAACTTAATACAACATTCGAATTAATGTTCTAAATACTGACTCCAATAATATATCCCTTTTTATATTATATGCCAAGTCAAATCTAAAATCTTTAATTTTTGTAATTAAGCAATTCCAAAATATTATTAAACACTAATCAATAACATAGACATAAGTTTACTCATTTGTCACTGAAACATATATAATGTACTTTATACACCATGTCTGCAACACGGTCAGAAGACCCTCTTAGTTTATAAAAGTTAAAATCCATTAACTAGGTCAACATAAAGTTAACCCAATTATGATTCATCATTACATGAAATTATTTAAACACATCTATGACTTAAAAATTTAAACTCCCCACTATCTACCATCCAACCATATAAAAACAGCATTTTCAACACCAAAAAAAAAAAGTTTGTTCTTAGAATTAAGCCATTAATTGATTAGCACTCAAAAGCTAAGTCAATGCTCAATTTAAAACAAACAAAACTCAAATTCACGAGAAATGAAAGCAAAACAACCATAACATCACTAAAAAAAAATGACAGTAACCTCAGCCATATATAAAATCAAACCAACCTTTATAACAATAACCACTTACACCAAATTCCAAATTCCAAATCTCTAATTTCAAATTAATACCAATATCAACAAAACTAAAGAATCATTACCGCATCACAAGTCACACGATAGAGTTTATAAAACACACACATTATTCATATACGCATTTATGTTAACTTATTATCTCACACCCTCATATTTAATTCACGTGTCGCCCTTTACATTCATACTACATTAACCAAAATAAAATAAAATCTCACCACTCAGTTTGGACCAATCGGTGTTCCTGTGATTTAAATTAATCATTTTATCTGTCATAAGCATATTACTAATTTTCTAATTTTTATCTAAATTTCTTTGCAATTTACACAAAAGCAAAAATGCGAAACTCTATTCAAATTCATATAATATTTCCACTACAATCACTCTCAAGTAATCAAGGGGCACATCAAAGTTTACATTGATAAGCTCACAGAGACAGAATTCAGCTCAAATTCATCTCCATTTTTTTTTAATTTCCCTAAGTTCAATTCTTTAGTCTAATTAATTTCCTAAATTTCTCCAATTCCTTTTCTTCGGTTAATTCCTTTCAATTTTAAGTTTATAATAAGTTTCTAAATAACTCTAATATACTCTTCTTCATGATCCTTAATTTAATTTTAGATTCATTTTCACAAATCAATATAAACCCATAACATCCAAACTCAAGAAAACCATCTCATAGTATACTTACAATTTACATCCAAAAATGAAATCAGGACTTCAAATTACTGCATCACTCTTCCTCTTCTTCCTTTGGTCTTCTCGGTCTACTTCTTTCTCTTTTTCGGCCTTTCTCTCTCTCTCTCTCTCTCTCTCTCTTTTCTCCGCTTTCCTCTCTTCATTTCTTTTTTTTTTCTCGGCTTCATTCCATCTTTCTCCCTCTGCTTCTTAATTCTTCTCCTCCTCTAATTATTATTATTATTTTTTTTATAATTTTCGTATAGGTGGGTGTATGTTAAATATGTAAGTGCATTACACGTGTATGTGTGAAAGAAATGTCTAGATTCTTTTCTTCTAGTTGAAAAATTACAATCTAACCCCTCAAGTCTGATTAATATATCTTTCAACTAATCTCTTGAAAAAGTTCCCATTTTACCATTAAAATAATAAACTTCGCGTACGGACACTGCCTCACACGCGAAAATAAAAATCACGCCAACATGCTAAAATACCTGGGATGTTACACACTTCTAAAATGATTTCCAACATATCCAATACATCCAAATCAGATTTGCAACAAATCCCCAAACTTTTCTAAAATTACCGAGAGCACCCCACATTTTCGGTTTATTGCAATTTGATCCTTTTGTGTTCTAAATATGCCAAGATCAAATTCAATCAACCCAAAATTTTACATGCATCATATAACTCCATAATACATCACATATATGAAAAGCCCCAAATTTGGAGAGGGTTATGAACCCTAATTTTTCAATTTCATCAAATTGAGCAATTTCACCAAATCGTTAAAATCCAACACTTTAATCAATTCAATACTACACCAAACAAGTCTCACCACTTTGAAATAACTCAAGAACAATTCTAAGTCACCAAGGAATGGCTAAACAACTCTAGAATGACAACTTGATTTTCCAAAAATCAAAAGTAAGCCATTGAAATCATTTCAAGGTTACTTACATGCATCAATCTTTCATTCAAGTTAACAACCATGTAAACACAAACTATAAGAGTAGAGATAACATCAAAGCATCACAAAATGAAGCTAAGCATGTTAGAAATATATTTCATTTTGAATACATTAAAGAAAGACTTACAAAAATAAGTTTTTTCAAGCCTTTTCCCTTTAGCCTTCAAACTTGGCTCTCAACTCTCTTTTGTGTTATTTTGGTTTCAAATGAACCTATGGAACCCTAAAAAATGAAACAAACAATTTATACCTCCTCCATTAGGACCTTGGCCGAAATTAGGTAGTATAAATATCTAGATATTTAGTTTTTGTTTCATTTAATTTACAACTTGTCAACTTGTTTTCTAAATCATTACACTTTAATGAATTCTTTAACCAAGTCAACAATTGCAACTTAAAAATATAACAATTATATTTGATTAAGGGCATGGCCGAAAATTAAAGAAAATAAAGGAAAATTGATATTTCAATTTTAAACAATTTAAAATAAATATCTAAGGAAGTCAAATCCAATTTGACAATATTTTCCTTTAATGTAAAGTCAAACATTTACACTTATAATCATTTCCTAAATTTATTATTTGGTAAGATATTTATATTTTAATTATATTAATTATTTAACAATTAAATAAATAAATAATTAATTAAATACAAATATCTCAAATATATGTATTATATTTACTTTAAATATCTCAAATACATATATAAATGATATATGTCAGATACCTTTATTTGATAATTTATTAATGTGTATTTAATAATATCATATATTAAATACAAATACACATTAATTAGGAAATGATGGTTAGGCCCGTTTGCATGTATTTTTGTTTAACGTTTAAACGATTTATAAATAATCACTATTATTTATAATAGTCGCCCTAGTGCTCTAAGAGTATATTTCATTAGTGTGACTCTCTAGATTCAGGTATATCCGTCACAAAATCCAATTTCATGTCCATAATTTACCCGCCGTAAATTATGACGACCACAGATAAACTAGCTGAATCATACAGGTCGATGTCATTGTATACGTATAATCCTTCCGTCACAAGTATCCGGATAATCCCAGAGATATAGATGTAAACGTCAAATCTCTATAGGTATTATCCCGTCGATGTTTCTATTAGCAATCTCTAAATAACACACGGAACTTACTTCCGAAGTTTACTGTGGCCATAGATTTAACAGATTGCTAATCACATATGGACTACCTATGCTCTATACATAGAATTGACGGATCCTATCTTGATACACACAGGATATCTTGAGGATCGGTCCACACCCAACGAACAGATGGAGGTCTGATCTAAATAGATCGGTGACGTGACTGCCATCTAAGTGTGAATGATGTCTCATACATCCACAGTGGTATCTCAAGTCGAAGGACCACTATGCTACTCAACCCGAGAAGATTCTTATTGACGTGTAGGTGTTTATAGTGGATAAAAAATAAAAAAACACCTACACGTCTATACGAGTCTCCCCAGACTCATGGTTCATTGGGATAAACCATCGGACCAAGTCCCGATATACGACATGTACTGGTCTCAACGGATTTGACTAACCGACCCGTGTTAGTAAATCTTGACCAGGAACTATGTTTGATAATATACATTTAGCAGTGTCACTTCCCAATGTCAATTACAAACTAGTTTTGTAACTGTGTACTACATTATATATTATCGGGCATTTGTCTAATATATACATATCACTAAACCACATTTAGTTTCAATCTAATTGTAATCATATCGAATATATATATATATATATATAAACAAGAGGTGTAACCATAAATAAGTAATATTATGGAAAAAGGAATTGATCGTATTCATGAATCAGACATAAATACGGTCCGGATTGGCACTCTGAGCACCAACCCTAACAATTTCTCCCACTTGCTCTTGTGTCAATCAACGGTATCATATACACATCTCAATGTGTATCGTATACACATAGCCCTCAAAAGC
This sequence comes from Zanthoxylum bungeanum, assembly GCA_019454045.1. NCBI lineage: Eukaryota > Viridiplantae > Streptophyta > Magnoliopsida > Sapindales > Rutaceae > Zanthoxylum > Zanthoxylum bungeanum. The sequence goes on along the minus strand of SKCR01034815.1, from coordinate 92,712 downwards.
TCACCTAGCACTTAAGAGGTAGGCAACAAGAAGTAAGTCTGCTATAACATAATGAGTTTGTCAAACAAACCCAATCGTTTCCCATAGCCAACATCTTTCATATTTTGTAGAATCTAAATTATACATTAATATGAATCAGACGCTACATCAGTATTGTGCTACAACTACTGAGTTGTCCAAGTATTCAGGGTTCAAATCCAAAATACTATGCAGACAACCGCAAGTACAACACCAATCCAAAACTTCTAATTTATGAGGTCACTATGCAACTTCATAAGTCATTACTTCATAAGTTGCATCTAATTCCACTCACAAAGTAGAATCATCTGTGACACTCTCATTGCATCTACTCTGACTCTTCATGACGTAGACTGTCTAACGTCATAATTAGTCTCAAAACTAATATGACCCTAATGGTTACAGACTGTATTCTCCATGAATTAGAAACTCGTTCTTAATATCTCAAAGATCATAAAGAACGTGTTTCAAGATCCATCGTATGGTCTATAGGGTATCAAAATAACTCGTAACAATTACGATCAAATCGATATCCTTAATCGCACATAATAAAGTATTCATTATGTCATCATCAAATGATACATAAGATTGATTAGACATTCTAATCAATATCTCTTTCAAAAAAGAATCATCATATACGAAAGATGAATACTATATATAAGACACACAATAACTATCAAATAGTTATACTAACTATCATACATATAGCTTTGTTGTGTCTTTTATTAGATCATATCTGATGCACGAATAATAAGAGTATCTCAGAAGTCTATTAGTTTTATATCTTATATAAGACTTTATATCGAATATAACAGAGACTACTCCTACTACTTTCACGGAGTAAAGAAGATTTAGGTAAACCTTTTACCTCACAAACATCTCATTATTACAATAATAATGATAATATTGTTAAGATATATAACACTAGAAAGTAATTTGTACGCTCCCACTAACCCTTCAATCACATATGTATTCTCTATACTTTGACAAGATCAGACAATCTGACTGATATCAAAAATAGAGAACACGGATTTCCGTAAGACTTATCCGAGTCTACAATAGGCTCTATAAGCTAGCACACTAAACTGCGATCTCATCATAACACAAACTCTAGGGCCATTTTCGATTTTCTAAATAAGTTTACCGATTATAGATTATTGGCAAGAATCCCAAGTTCTTTGACGAAACGAAACATGTGCCAACCAGATTCCAAAATCTGTGAGTAGACAAACTGATTTTATTTAATTGTTTTGATATCAAACTTAATTTTCCGCACATAGGACGTTAGTCAAAGATTTATTACAGATGTTTTATAATTGATGTTTTATTTTGAAAGATTGTCTTCAAGAAGCTTGTGTTTCATTATTTCAAGGTTTGAGGGAAAAACTCACTTCAGTATGTAACTTGACTTAGATATGGAATTGAAGGATTCAGATATCGTGTGCACACAGGTTAGGACTAGGGATGATTGATGCCCTTGGATCCCAAATTTTGAACCTAGATGGTAGCATAGATCTGCACCCTGACTCCATATTTGTTGGTTGGCCCAAGACCACCAGATATTTGCGTATTGGGGGACTGTTGGGGCAGTTGTGGAACCCCTAGGATCAAATCAGTGTCCCACGCAGCGGAAATGGATCTAACCCATGGATATCAAATATGGCCATAATTTTAAATAATTTAATAAAAATACTATATTCCCTTACGAGTGTATAGGAAAAAATCGGGACTGAATTGGAGTCCGGAAACTCCATAACGAAGAAAAATAAATTCAGCGCGTGTAGTGTGTACCGTGCACGCGGCATTGTAGCACCCGACTAAAATTAATTAATTTTTTTTGTTTGTTCTTTTAATTTTCTTCAGCTCACTTTCCAGTGAGCTGAAAGAATTAGGGTCTATTACCCTAATTTCTTCCGGTCATTCTTAAACACTTCAAAAACACCCAAAAATTAATTTTTAACATCAAAATCAACATCAACACATGTTATAGAATAAAAATCAAAATTTTCAAAATATAAAATATTTTTACAAAAAAATAAATTTATTCTAAATACGCACTTACGTAAATTTTGAATTCAATACACAAACCAAATTAGAATCCCAATAAGAAATGTCTCGTGAACAATTCTAGGTCACCCAAAGGTGGTCAAGTGATTCTATAATGGTAGCCATAACTCTAAGCTTTAATCTAGAGTTCCAAAATCTAATTTTATGTTTATGTATAACATAAATATTTTGACCTGATAACAAGCATATTGTGTTTATACTTCCAAAGTATCCTAACACAATTTATTAGCCTTATTTCAACATTAAGTTATGTGATCATGCATCCAATACAGAAAAGAACATAACTTAAGAGAAGTTCAAACTTACCTAGCAAGCTTGATGCAAAGATCAAATATTATTCTTTTTGTTGAAATGATAGGAGAACCTCCAAGGTTTGCAAGCTTCATTCCAAGATCCAATCTTGATTCCAATGTTAGCAAGCTTCAATCCGAGATCCAATCTTGATTTCTCCTAGATGAAATGTCGTAGAGACCTCAAAAGCTTCTCTAACAAAAGCTAATTTCTATAAGAATTTGCTTGCACTTAACTTTATCAAGCTTTTGCTTTGCTTAATTAAAACCTTCCTAAAGCTTGCTATTTGTAGCAAAACTTAGGCAATTTTTAATTAATAAAATTTGTAATCAAATTTTAGGTGGGCTTAATCTAATTTTTCCAAGTGCTCAAAATTAATTTTATTAAAATTAATCGGCTACCCAAGTGCCCAACTAGTACACTTCATATCGGGACTCTCTAAATTCAGACACGTTCGTCATATAAGCCTAGCTATTATGTACGCAATTCGGCCACCTCCGAATTTACGAAGAACACGAATGACATTTCTGAACTATACAAGTCGACGTCATCACATATGTTTAACAATCTCTATATCATCGGTCCACACTCAACGAACATCTAGAGGCCGGATCATGAAAGGTTTCTGACATACATGACATCAAAATGTGGAGAATCTCACACAAAATCAATGTTATCCTATAGTCAAAGGATTACATATGCTACTCGACTCGATGAGATTTCTATTGATGGTGGTGTGTACTTCCAGCTATTAGGAATCTCATGTGAGTCATTAAGTATTTGGTCTAACCAATACCCACACATCTAAATGAGTTCCCAATATTTACTTTAAGCTATACACAAGCCATTCTTGAGAGATTAGCCTAAGTTAGAGAATCTTGTGAGGTCTCTACAACATTTAATCTAGGAGAAATCAAGATTGGATCTTGAAGTGAAGCTTGCTAGCATTGGAAATCAATGTTGGATCTTGAAGTCAAGCTTGCACACCTTGAAAATTCTCCAACTATTTCAACAAATGAGAAGTAGATTGGATCTTGCATCAAGCTTACTAAGGTAATATTTGATCTTCTCTTAAGCTATGTTCTTTTGTGTATTAGATGCATGAACACATAGCTTAATGTTGAAATAAGGCTGATCAATTGTGTTATGATACTTTAGAAGTATACATGGACCAATTAATAAGAGTTTGAAACTCTAAATTAAAGCTTAGAGCTATGCCTACCATTCTATAATCACTTGACCACCTTTGGATGACCTAGAATTATTCACGAGACATTTCTTATTAGGATTCTAATTTGGTTTGTGTATTGGATTCAAAATTTACGTAAATACGTATTTAGAATAAATTTATGTTTTTATAAAAATATTTAATATTTTGAAAAACTTGATTTTTATTCTATAACATGTGTTGATGTTGGTTTTGATGTTAAAAATTAATTTTGGATATTTTTAAGGTGTTTAGGGAAGACTAAAAGAAATTAGGGTAATATATCTTAATTCCTTTAGCTAACTTTCCAGTGAGCCGAAGGAAAACAAATAAAAAATGTGAAGACTTGATTTTAAGCGCATGACAATTTTGTTTTTGTCCTTTTTTTAGTTTCCGGACTCCGATTCAGTCCCGATTTTTTCCTATACACTTTTAATGGAATTTAGTATTTAATTAAATAATTTAAAATTACACCAATGTTTGATATCCACGGGTTAGACCCATTTCCACTGCTCAGGGTACTGATCCGACCCACAACTGTCCCAACATAATAGTATCAGAGCAAAGGCTTAACCAAACAACACATGTTTTTGAATTTATGCCATAGTAATTTTAATTTAATTATGCATAAGATATATTGGATATGTATTGCATGTTTTAAATTAAAACATTTATCTAATTAAGTTAATGACTTGATTGTCATAAATCTCCCGTGATTAGGTGATTACTTTATTTAAGTAATAATATTTGTAATGTTGGAGCATTATTAGATGGTCCGTCTTGTCAATACGGAGATGAATGGGTTCTTACTACTTATATCGAATATAATCATTACTGTGATGATAAGAAACGGTTCAGGACCAAACTAGGAGTCACATGAAGTGATTGACCTTGGAGGTATACCTAATGAATTATAAAGGCCAATATCGTTATTAGTGTGAGGCTGGAGTAAGGGTCATGGGATCCACTTCCCGCTATTAAATTTTGATTGTCAAATTTCTATTTTTCTGCTAAGGGAGATTACAAAATTACGTAAAGTAGTGAGAGGGCACTAATAGATTTAAAATTCTATAATCAATTAGTGTTGTTATTTTGAAATGAAAATTGTTATGCTACTACTCAAAAATATTGTCTTGTAGATTGTTGCCGCTAATCCATTGATGAAACTTTTGGATTCCAATAAGCTAAAATGAGCCGAAAATTATTTTGAATGGGAAATGAACATATGTATTGTCTTGGAGTTTGAAAAATTGACTTATGTCACTGTCAATCCACTGCCTTTTGAAATCGATCCCGACTCCACTCCAGAAAAGTGAGAAACTTTTGATAAATGGAATGATGATAACATGAAGGTGAAATCCTACATGGTGGGATAGATGGTTCCATATTTTCTGAGATAATACATTGAATTACCGAATACTTGGAGCATCATGCGAACACTCAAGGAGTTATTCGAGGAGAATAAGGAAATATAACTTTATCGAAGGTCTAAGGAATTGTTTTGTGCTGGACTCAAGGAGGGAGGAGCTGTCACCACTCATATTTTGAACATGATCGACCAGCTTCGATATTTAGAACGACAGGGCATTATGTTTGATGTATGACTGGGCCATAATTTGATTATGTCTTCTTTGTCTGGTTCTTATGTTGGATTTGTATTAAACTTCCATATGCTTTCGATACAAGCGACATACGAAGAACTTCATAACATGTTATGCACGAAGGAGCAAGATTTGAGGAAATGTAACCCCATAATGTATCTCCATGGTGGAGCTGGCTCTTCAAAGACTTATGGGAAGTCAAAGAAAATAAAGATGTGGAAGAAGAAGATATCAAAGAAGAACTCCAAGAAGTGCAAATGAGCAAAATCGAAAGTAGTTCATGATCAATGTCTACAATGCAAGAAATCTGGACACTGGAAAAATGACTATCCAGAGATAAAAGGAAAAACAGAACCTTCATGTATGCTTTGTATTTTTCCAATTATTGATATCTCATTAGCCTTAGATGCAAATAGTGGATGAGTGTTAGACACTGGAAGTCCTACTCATATTTGCAACTCTCTGCAGGAAATGAGGGTTAAAAGAAGGCTGAATAAATGAGAGATCCAGCTTAGAGTTGGCAATGGCGAGACATTGGATGTCAAAGTCATAAGAACAATTGTTTTAGATCTCCCAAATGGATGTAAATTAGATTTACATGACTGTTATTATGTTTCCTCAATTATCAGACAAATAATATCACTGCCAATATTAGATAAAGAGTGATATAAAATAAAAATTAAAGATGAAGCTTTATGTTTGTATGATAAAGATAATCTATTGAAATGTGAATGTTCTTTATCAAATGGTCACTATGTTTTGGAAACATATAGAAATGTTTTTAATGTGGAGAAAAATTCAAGAAGGAAATATGAACTAAATAATACTGAATTATGGCATATGAGATTGGGCCATATAGGTGTTAAATGTCTATCTAAATTGGTAAAGAATGGTTTGATTGAAAATCCTACCTTAGATCCTTATCTAATTTATGAGTCATGTATCCAAGGAAAGATGACAAAGGCCCCATTTATAGCTATTGGACACCGTGATGGAGATTTACTGGAATGAATACACAGTGATGTGTGTGGCTATTAAATCTTGTCGCTCATGATGGTTCAACATACTTTGTGACTTTCAAAGATGACAAATCTAGATATGGATATGTCTATGTGATGAAACATAGGTCTGAAATATTTGAAAAGTTCAAAATATTCCGAAACAAAGTAGAAAAACAAACCAATAAATTCATCAAATGCCTTAGATCAGATCAAAGCGGTATACATAAGTGACGAATTCAGAAATAATTTAAGGGAGAATGGAATTTTTGCCCAATATAACCCACCAGGAATACCGCAACACAATGGTGTGTCTGAACGAAGAAATCGTACTTTATTGGATATGGTGCGATCTATGATGAGCTATACAGATCTTCTTTATTACCTTTGGGGTTATGCTTTACTAACCGATGCCTACATACTTAATAGTGTTCCATCGAAAGCTATTTTTACGACAACCTATCAAATATTGTTCGGTAGAAATCCAAGTCTTAGGCATTTAAAGATTTGGTGTTATCATGCATACGTTAGAATTACACAGCGGGATAAACTAGCATCCAGATGGTATAAATATAGGTTCGTAGGATATCCTGATAATTCCATGGGATATCAATTCTACGATTCCGAGCATGAAATGTATTTGTTGTTCGCTTTGCAACTTTTCTAGAAAAGCAATTTTTGAGAAAAAAAGTGGGAATTGTAGAGAGATTAAACTTGATGAGTTTGATCCCAACATTAAGGAACATGAGATGGAACCAAAGATCCAAGGATCTACAATACAAGTGTAGACAACAGAACCTGACGACGCTGTTCTAGACTCGCGGCCTAGTTGGGAGTACGAAATAACATGGAGTCGCCACCCGGTGTGAACCGGGACAAAGATTTAAGGCCGCACTCACCCCTCGCAAGGGAAGACCTCAAACCGTTGGGTTCGGAATGGTCTCTTACTTATGTCACTTGTGATGATATAATTTGTGCAATAAATTAACCGAATCTATTTAACATTCATGCTCAATGGTACTTAGATCTAACATGCTTTCATCCAAATAACTCCACGTAATGTAACACAACAAGCATATTGAACCATTAAATCAACATGTATAAATCATTACCCAAACGCATCATAAACTAAGAACATGCATAATGAACAACCTAAACATGCTTTAACAAATAAATAACAAACTAAATTAAACCATGCTTTAAATAATAAACAAATAACCTAAAGACTATAACATGCTCAAATACAAGTTTGGATGAGACGAAATATGTGTATCTTAAGTGGTACGTGACGTTGTATCCCGAGTGCAGACCGCACTACCGTCTATTCAGAATCGGCTACGGAATTTACGTCCGGGTTTCCATCCGATATACCACAAGAAATAATACTCAAAAGTCATCATGACATAGGTATATGAATTGTAATACGTTAAACCAAGACTAAGGTAAATGATGCAACCAATGAAATAAACATGCTTTTCATTATGATGTACAAAGATAAGAATGACTATATGGGGTTTCATAAGAAAAATCACCTAAGAAACAATTATACGTGGCATGTGATGAAAGTGTCTCAGTTCAGTGTGTTCGCGTTCGTGTAGCATTCCTAAACGCGTTCGAATGGTAAACAGAAGGTTCGCATTCGTATGACGTTGGATAACGCGTTCGAACGAGATCAGACAAAAAACATGCGTTCATGCGGCGTTCTGAAACGCGTTCGAACGAGGTTACAGCAGTGACCTCCAAAATACAGTAAACAATACGGCACATACATGGACGGATGAACATATGACATCTAGTAAACAATAGCGGGCTAAGAGCGCGGCAAAGCATCGTGGTACAAGATTTTAACCTCCCAAAATAGAGGACCCTTAATCGCACTTACTAAGCCCATGCGCAATCAACACAACACATACATGACAAGTAAAGACCATGATATCGTGCTTTGTATACCCGATTAGACACATCTTACATCCAATCGAGTATACATCAATCGGCGCGGCAAAGCATCGTGGTAAAGGATTTTAACCCCTCCAATTAGGGGACCTTTCATCGCACTTACTAAGCTCGTGCACTCGATTGCATCATGCATACAAAAATAAAGACAATCACATCAAACTTAGTATGCCCGATTGAACATATCTTGCATTCAATCGAACACAGATCAATCGGTGCGGCGAAACATCGTGGTGAAGGATTTTAACCTCACCAATTAGGGGACTTTTCATCGCACTTACTAAGCCCATGCACTCGATTGTATCATGCATACAAAAATAAAGACAATCACATCAAACTTAGTATGCCCGATTGAACATATCTTGCATTCAATCGAACACACATCAATCGGTGCGGCAAAACATCGTGGTGAAGGATTTTAACCCCTCCAATTAGGGGACCTTTCATCGCACTTACTAAACCCATGCACTCGATTGTATCATGCATACAAATAACGTGCGGAATTCAAATGACGAAAAATAAATAAATCAAAGCAATATAAAATAAAAGAAAGTGTTGTTTACTCAAGCGGTACGTGGAGTTGTATCCCGAGTACAGATCATACTACCGTCCATTCAGAATCGGCTATGAAATTTATGTCCGGGTTTTCATCCTATATACCACAAGAGACGACACTTTTCCATTCATCCAATACCCACAACACACATCATACACAAACAAGATTCAACAAATAATTAAAATATAATCAAATAAATAACAAAAATCAAATAAAGATGAGTGTGGAAAGTACCCTCAGGTCTAACCTTTTAAGTCGTCTTCGGACTTGCGTTTCGCGGAGATCGGAAGGGGTAAAAGCTCCTTACTCTTCCGGTTCACTGGTTTAGCGTCCTAGCTCGCTGTTTTGCCGTTTTGCTCGCTGTTTGGTCTCCGTTTTGCTGCTGTTTCTTCTGTAATTTCTGCTCACTGTTCAGGTCACTGTCTTGGCGTTTCAACGGACTGTTTCGAGTGTTTTTCGTGGGTTTTTAGTGTGGTTTTGTGTGGTTATTTCAAGGATTATAAGTGCAATTTATGTTACTATTTTAAGAGGATTTTCTGCTGTTTTGGGAGTGTTTTGGGCTGCTGTCCAGGTATGTTTCAAGGGCTGTTTGGGGCGTGTTTGGGCTGGAGGAGATGAAGAGAATTTTTTATGTTTTTCTTGTTGCTATTGTCGTGAGTGGCTAAGGCTCCTTTTGTTGTGATTTCTTTTGTGAGTTATGTGTATGAGCTAGAGAGATGCATGTCTTGGTTATGGGTGGTTTATATAGAAAATGGCTAGGGCTTCACCTTGTCTCACAAGGAAGGGATTTGATTTGGTGTTGAGTAAGGAAAGTCAAAGATTGAGGGGGGGGCAAATCTTGGCTAGATTAGGAATACAAAATATTTAATGGGTTATGATTAGGAAGTCAAATATTTTAGATTGGCAAATATATTATTTAGTTAGGAATGATTATATTTGATTTATCTTTATTAGGCATGCAATTTCTTTAATTTGTGTAAGTATTTTTATTATTTTGGTAGGTGATCATTTAGATTTTATTTGTTTTATTTAATTTGGTATATGATTTTCTAGATTTGTTTTAATTTCATCATGTGTTAAATATGTATTTATTGAATTTGGATGTGTTTTAAGTGGGCTTGGGCTAGGCTAGGGTGCATGTGGGCTAAATGGGCTCGGGTCATGAAGCTAACAGCAAAACCAGAAATACTGACACCGTTCGAATGCCGATTCGAACGCGACACGAACGCTCGTAATCTGCCTGACGTTCGAACGTGTTTACGAACGCAGTACGATTGAAAACAGTGAACATGTGAAACGACTCTGATAGCATACTCATCCTGAATTTCCCCTTCCGATATCCGTTTCTCGCGACTTCCGTGACTAAAAGGTAGTGCCTCTAACTAAGGCTCATCATCGGGTTTCACATGCAAAAATGCAATGCCTACAGTCGCCCCCACTTTGATGGGACTTGTGCAGTGTGTGACTTTGAACAATCCTATCAAAGTTATGCAATGCATATTCACTTATCTGGCTCATCTCTTGCCTCAAGCTGAGTTGGTGCTGCAGTGGATCTCGATCTTGGGACGCATCCCACTAACTGCAACTGACAACGGGGGCACCTCGACCCTGGGCACCTCGACCCAATACCGCTGAAAATAGGGACCTCGCCCTTAAACTGATGATGTAGTGGGTACCTCGACCCTGGGACGCATCCCGGAACTACAACCGACAACGGGGGCACCTCGACCCTGGGCACCTCGACCCAATACCGTTGACAATATGGACCTCGCCCTTAAGCTGATGATGTAGTGGGCACATTGACCCTGGGACGCATCCCGGAACTTCAACCGATAACGGGGGCACCTCGACCCTGGGCACCTCGACCCAATACTGCTGACAATGGGGACCTCGCCCTCAAGCTGATACTAATATGGGCCTCGCCCCAAACTGTTGCTGATGTGGGCCTCGCCTCCAGATTGATACTGATGTGGGCCTCGTCCCTTGGGACTCATCCAAAACTGAAATTGCGTTGACGCTGTTTGGCTCATTTCTTCCGCTTTCTCTTTTCTTCAAACCTGCGAACACAAAAAAAAAAAAAACACGGAAAGAATGCAATGTTACGTGTATGCATGAATGATTTTCCTACTCCGTTGGGTTAGGTCTTCTGTCAGTTCCCTTGGTGACTGCTCGGTCTTTTCTCCATCAGGCAAAGTACTGCTTCAATCTGTCCACGTTGATCGACTCGGTGAACTCATTTCCTTCCAAGTCTGATAACTTCACTGCCCCATTTCCCATTACCTTCTGCACTATGTAAGGTCCTTCCCAGTTAGGTCTGAATTTTCCTCTTGGATCTGTCGTCGACGGCCTCGACTGCTTAAGTACCAAATCACCTTTTCTGATCTTGGTAGGACGCACTTTCTTGTTGAATGCCCAAGCTAGTCTCTTCTGATACAACTGCATGTGGTACAAAGACTTCGTTCTCTTCTCATCCAATAGTGCTAACTGATCAAACCTCTGTGCGGCCCATTCCCGTTCCGGTAATTCTGCCTCTACTAATACCCTCATAGACTGTATTTCCACTTCTACTAGCAATACTGCTTCCATTCCATAGACCAAAGAGTAAGGTGTGGCCCCTGTCGCTGTTCTTACTGATGTTCTGTACCCCCACAAAGCATACGGTAATTTCTCGGCCCAATCTCTACAATTTTCTGTCATCTTGGCTAAAATCATCTTTATAGTCTTGTTGGCTGCCTCAACCGCCCCATTTGCCTGTGGCCGGTACGGTGATGACTTGTGGTGGCCAATCCCATACCTCTGTAACATTGCCTTTGTCTCTCCTTGAAACTGAACTCCGTTGTCTGTCACTACATGATGCGGCATACCATACCAACAAATGAGTTTCCGAGCTATAAATTTTGCCATATGTTTTGCTGTAACATTACGGAATGATTCGGCTTCCACCCACTTCGAGAAGTAATCTACTGCCACTACTATGAAGTGATGCCCATTTGATGCATTCGGTCGAATTTCTCCAATTATATCAATTCCCCATGCCGAGAAAGGCCACGGCTCTGACAATCCGTGCAACTCTGTGTGTGGTAAGTGATTCAAATTACCATGCGCTTGACAGTCATGACAGTGCTTTACCATCTTCGCGCAGTCTGTTTCCATGGTTGACCAATAAAAACCTTGCCTCATTATCTTGCGTGACAGATTCAACCCGTTCATGTGCGGACCACATACCCCGGCGTGTACTTCTTCCATTACGTGATGAGCTTCTTCTTTCCTCAAATACTTCAACTGAATACCGTTTGCTTGCCTCTTGTACAGTTCCCCTTTCAAGATCACATACTGGGAAGCTAGCTTCTGGATGGCTATTCTGTCTTTTCTGCCTGCCCCTTCTGGGAGTTTACCATGTTCCAGATACCTCTGAATGTCATAATACCAAGGTTTACCGTCGTCGACCTCAACTTCCAGAATTCTTTCTATCTCATAAACAGGTCTGCTTGCTGTTGCCAGTACCAGCGGTCTCATCACTAACTTTTCTGGATTTTCCCAAGTCGCTGCAAGTGTAGCCAATGCATCTGCCATCTGATTCTCTTCTCTCGGTAAGTGCTGAAACTTACACTCGGGGATAACCTGTGCCAACTTTCTAAGGTGAACGAGGTAAAGCTTCAATCGTTCTTCTTTCAATTCCCATTCTCCTCGCATCTGCTGGACTACCAACATAGAATCCCCGTAGATTTCCACACTCCCGGCCTTCAAGGCTATCAATGTTGTCAAACCAAAAGCACATGCTTCATACTCAGCCATGTTGTTAGTCACCCTGAATGTCAACCTCTTGGCCAAAGGCAAAGTCTCTCCCTCGGGGGTCACTATCACGATCCCGATTCCGGCTCCCTTGTAATTCACTGCTCCGTCAAAATACATCTTCCATCTCTGAACTGTTATTGCTTGGATCTCTTCATCTGGAAACTCAAACTTATACTGATCCCCCTCAACAGGTTGCAATGCCAGAAACTCTACTACTGCTCGCCCTTTGATCACTTTGGACGTGAGATACTCAATGTCAAACTCTGTCAGCAATACCAACCATCTGCCAAATTTTCCCACTAGTGAAGGCACCGAATGAAGATATTTCAGAGGATTTTCCTTTGCCACTACCTGGATCTTGTATGACTGGAAATAATGCCGCAATTTTCTGGAAGCCCATACCACTGCAAGACAGATCTTCTCAACTTCCTGATATCGAGCCTCATACGGGAGCATCTTCTTACTCAGATAGTAAACTGCATGTTCTACCCCTGTCTCATCTGCCTGTACCATCATAGCCCCCAATGCTTCTGATTCTATAGCCAAATACAATATCAAAGGTATGCCCTGTCACGGAGGTTTCAATACAGGTGGCTTTACCAAGTACTCTCTGATTCTGTCGAAGGCTGTCTGACACTGTTCATTCCATCTCACTGGCTGATCTTTTCTCAATAGTTTGAAGATAGGATCACATACCGATGTCAACTTGGTAATGAACCGACTGATGTACTGAATCTTTCCCAAGAATGCTCTGACTTCTTTTTCCGATTGCCCTGATTTTTTCGGAGTCTACCTCTATTCCGCCCATTCCCACTGTATGACCAAGCAATTTCCCTGATGTCACCACAAACACACATTTCTTGGGATTTAGCCGCAGGTTGTATCTGTCAACTCTCTGAAGGAACCTTTCTAGTGCTTCGATATGCCCAACCATTGTCTCTGATTTCACCATCATGTCATCCACATATACCTTAATCTCTTTGTGCATCAAGTCATGGAAAAGTGTAGTGGCCATCCGCTAATAAGTAGCTCCCGCATTCTTAAGCCCAAACGGCATTACCTTGTAACAATAAGTATCCCACTCAGTAACAAATGCAGTCTTGTGCCTGTCTTCCTCATCCATGAGAACCTGATTGTAACCTGAAAACCCATCTGCAAATGAATACATAGCAGATAAAGCCGCGCTATCAACCAAAACATCTATATGCGACAGAGGAAAATCGTCTTTCGGACAAGCCTTGTTGAGATCTCTGTAGTCTACACACATTCTGACCTTCCCGTCTTTCTTTGGCACCGACACTATATTAGCCAACCACTCAGGATACTTTACTACTTCCAGGAACCCTACATCTATCTATTTCTTAACATCCTCTCTGACTTTCTCAGCCCATTCGGGTCTCATCCGTCGGAGTTTCTACTTTACTGGCCTCATATTCGGATAAGTTGGTATTGTGTGCTTGGCAATATTTCCGTCTACCCCAGGCATGTCCTCATAGAACCAAGCAAATACTTTGGCATATCTGACCAACACTTCTTCTAGTTTTTCCCTCTCTTCAGAGGTAACTTCACTTGCAATCAGAATTTCTTTGGGGTTCTCAAGCGTACCCAAGTTAAATGCAGTAGTTCTGGCCGAACTGATATCAAATATGCTTGATTCGTGCAGAGTAAATGGAAATGACTCAGGCAAGTAAGCAAAAGAAATGTCTTTATTATTGGATAATGCGGAAGTACATTCAAACAAATCAGGAAGGTAAATGTCTTCATCATCTATAGACACTTCTTCCTCTGCAATCAGGTCTTCCTCAGGCTTTTCATCCTCTCCCAGAGTCAGGCTCTCCAACTTCATCAATCAATTCTATGCTTCCACAGCTTCTTTAATCAGCGGTTTCTCACCCAACAAATCCTGGAAGATCTCAAATCCAGGTACCACAATCCCATTAACTTCCACAGGTTCAGGCTCACATTGATATCCTGAAGCTTTCACAAAACATTCCATCAGTTTCAGGCCCTTTTTCTTGACCTTCGGCTTTTCTTCATCAGATCTATACCCCAAACCTTTCCGAGTGGTCTGTCCTCTGAAATCTGGAAATTTTGAACCTTCGTCTGGTTCAAACTTCATTTTTTTCATGATCCTAGCCACCCTAGGATCCACACATTCCTCAAAAGTAGCTGACACCTGAAACCTTGTGAAAGGTTGTATCTCCAAGGCAGCCACGACATTATCTACCTCAGCCCAGATAGTAACAACTTCTCCCTCATACGGGAACTTGATCATCTGATGCAAAGTGGAAGGCACGCCCTCAAGTTTGTGAAACCAAGGCCTTCCCAACAATAAGGCGAAAGTGGCTGGGATGTCCAGCAATGTAAACTCGACTTCATCTTCAATAGGGCCTACCTTGACCATAGCCACAAAAGTACCTTCAACTCCCATTTTACTGTCGTCATAAGCCTTAATAGTCATGCTGGAGGGGTCCAAGTCTGTTGCTTTCATACTCAATCTTGCCAGAATATTCAACGGGCACACATTGATGGATGAACCGTCATCCACCATCACACATGAAGTTTTCTTGCCCCTCACTTCGGCCCTGATAAATAGAGGCCTATTATGATTTCTCCCCTCCGCCGGGAGTTTATCCTCAGAAAAAGATATATGCAAAGCTTCTTTCTGAACTGACCCAACAAACATTGCAGGGTTGGCGTCTTCCGGTACCACAATCTTGCTCAAGGCCTCAACCATGGCCTGCCTATGCTCTCGAGATGCAAATAACAGTTCCCAGATACTCACTTGTGCTATAGTATTCCTCAATTGCTTCAGCATTATATCCCCCTCGGTATTTTCTGCAGTCTCAACCACTTCCCTACAATCTGTCAAAACTTCCTTACCCTTTTCTGCCATATCATTGTAAAAGCGACCGCTACGCGTCATTCCCCTTACTTCTTCCTCATCATTGCTAGAGAAATCAAGCCAAAAGCTTTTCCCTTGCTCTGTCTCATCTTCACTAGTACTATCCCAGATTCCAAGGCAAAAGGCTTAAGGGTGAAAGGATTTTAGGACAAGGTCTTCTGGGAGGCCAGAGTTGATCATATAGGCTGGTGGTGGTACGTCACGGTAATTGGGTAAGGGGTTTCTGTGTGTGTCAGGCTATTCTGTTTCTGGGTCAGGTATTTTCTTGGAGTCTATCATGTCTTAGATTTCATGGCGGAGTCGGG
This sequence comes from Zanthoxylum bungeanum, assembly GCA_019454045.1. Lineage (NCBI taxonomy): Eukaryota > Viridiplantae > Streptophyta > Magnoliopsida > Sapindales > Rutaceae > Zanthoxylum > Zanthoxylum bungeanum. The sequence goes on along the minus strand of SKCR01034815.1, from coordinate 77,016 downwards.
CGCAATTGTCGGTGTCATGGCCCTTTTGTTGGTGAAAGTGGCAGTAAATGCTTAGGTTATAATGTGGTGGTGGGGGATTGGGTAATGGTTTGGCTTCTAGGGGTGACAGAAGTCCTTGTCTCTTCAACTTCTCCAATACCTTGGACAAGGGCCTACTCAAGTTGGAGAATCTTCGGTTCTGGATAGCGGCAATCTCAGCAGAAACGGGCTTTATTCCCGATGTTCCCCCAATGGGCCTCATGTTCAGACCATAGAATTTTCTATTCTCGGTCTCTTCTTCCTCAATATCCATGACAGTTTCCCTCAACTGCCGAAAATCAGTAATCATGGACGTCATCCTCCTTAACTTGCTGTAAATGGAGGGCTTGGTGCCCTTGATGATCATTTTAATCTGGTCCTTCTCCGAGGGCCTAGTCTGTATTTTCAATAACTGACCCCTCCATCGGTCCACGTACTCCTTAAAACTCTCATCCGATTTCTACTTAACATTCTCCAGATCGCGGAGTGACAGATCGATCTCTAGGTCAGTGACACACTGCTTCAGGAAAGCATCAGCCAACTCCCTCCAATCTTCCTTCACTTTATTCTCCAAACTGTGATACCACACCACGGGAGCTCCTTCGAGCGACATTCCAAACATCTTCTGCACTTGGCGCAGAGATAGGCCAACTGAACTCATGACTGATACAAACTGTCAGAGATGCACCCTCGAATCCCCATTCCCGTTAAACTTAGCCATATTCGACATCTTGAACTGTGCCGGCAACTGTTCTTCGAAAGTCAGCGTGTCATAATCCAGCAAATCCTCATTCTTACCCCTCATCTTGCGGGTAACCGACTCAACCTGATCCCGGAGCTTCTGTAACTCTGCCTGAGACCCAGATACTATGCCCGCTGCATACTCTGCCATATCATCATCAAAGGTGGGGATCTCATCCCCCAATCTGTTCGGAGGTTCCTCTTGCCTCACATCCCCAGAACTACCCCCGGCACGAGACCCGGCTATACCAAATATATTAACTTCCTAACTAAACAAAATCACATACTAAATTAAAAAGATGATATGCCTAATTAAAATCAATTATAACAAATTAAAAATATTGACTTCCTAATATAACAAATTAAATGCCTAATCCTAACCAATCAAATATATTGTATTCCTAATTTAAACCAAATTTGTCCCCCCTCAATCTTTGACTTTCCTTGCTCAACACAAAATAATATCCCTATCCATGCAAACCCTAATGGACAACTATAAAACACATACTAAATCAACCCTAAGAGCTCTCATTCACACTCCCCACTCACGACACAACAACAAAAATAAACCTTAGATAGCTTCTCTCATCTTCCTTTCTCTCTCACCAGTCAGCCTCACAAAATCATTCACACACCATAAGCTTCACGCCACCATCACCCAGTTCACATAAGCCTTCGTTGACTGCCCCTTTACACACCAAACCAGCCAACAACAGCCCTTAAGTCACTCACAAGCATCCCCATTCACGCCACAATAACGACACATCACACAGCCCTTCTCACACGCCAAAATGCCATAAGCAAAGCCACTTGAAGATACCCCCACGAAGCAACACGCATCAAGACCTTAGCCACTCACTCAAACTACAACAAACCTGCATGCCCCACTCACTAACCTTCAATCCTTGCCATCTGCCCCACTAACGCATATAATAATCACTCATAAGCTATATTCCCTCTCACGCATATAACAAGCACCTCACTAGCCACATTATATAAGCCTTCACGCACGTTATACCCTTCCATCACACATCCAACACTCAAACGCCACAACCCTTATAACATCAATAGCCAACTGCCGAGAACTACAACCTCAACGTGAAACATACCAGCCCAGTTCAACGCCACATATCCTTCCTTCATCACGCATCTTCACCATTTACGCAAAGGCACCACACTAGCCCTATACACGTAGCCAGTAGCCTCCATAACTGTCCAGAACACACCCTAAATAGCCGTGAAAAAATGCTCCCAAACCCCTCCAAAATATCGCCAAAACAATAACCCAATAAGCCTTAAAACAGTCCCCCTAACCACCCAAAAATAGTAAGCAAAAATGCCCTAAAATCGAGCCAAAATAGTCCCCTGATGTACCAAAACAGTGACTTGAAAATACATCAAGAAAACAGCAGCAAACGGAGTTAAAACGGTGACCAAAACGGTGAAAAGGCGAGTTAAGACGTTAAACAAGTGAACCGGAAAAGTTGCGGAGTGATAGCCCTTCCGACGGTTGTAAACGCGAGTCCGGAAGACGACTTAAAAGGTTAGACCTGAGGGTACCTTTCACACTTTTTTTTTATTTGATTTTTATTGATTCTTTTAATTGTGTTTTAATTATTTATTAAATATTGTTTGCATGTGATGTGTGTTGTGGCCATTGATTAAAACGGAAAATACGTCGTCTCTCGTGGTATATAGGATGGAAACCCATACGTAAATTCCGTAGCCGATTCCGAATGGACGGTAGTGCGGTCTGTACTTGGGATACAACTCCACGTCCACTTGAGTAAACGGTGCATATTTCGCTTTATGTTATTTTGATTATTCGCACTTTATTATTCCATCTTTTAATTTCCGTATGTTATTTATTTATGTTGTGATGCGATCGAGCACATGGGCTTAGTAAGTCGGATTAAAGGTCCCCTATTTGGAGGGGTTAAAATCCTTTTACCACGATGTTTTGCCGCGCCGGTTGATGTGTGTTCGGTTGGATGTAAGATATGTTCAATCGGGCATACTAAGTTTGATATGATTGTCTTTATTTTTGTATGCATGATGCGATCGAGCGCATGGGCTTAGTAAGTTGGATTAAAGGTCCCCTATTTGGAGGGGTTAAAATCCTTTTACCACGATGCTTTGCCGTGCCGGTTGATATGTGTTCGATTGGATGTAAGATATGTTCAATCGAGCATACTAAGTTTGATATGATTGTCTTTATTTTTGTATGCAATCGAGCGCATGGGCTTAGTAAGTCGGATTAAAGGTCCCCTATTTGGAGGGGTTAAAATCCTTTTACCACGATGCTTTGTCGCGCTGGTTGATATGTGTTCAGTTTGGGGCGAGTCTCACATCAGTATCGGTTCGGGGGCGAGGCCCAGTATCAGTTCTGCCGGGTATGGCACTCCGGGTATGGAGATATTACAGCGACGCCTTGGGTATGAGGTTTAACATGCCAGGTACGGCACTCCGGGAATGGAGATATTACAGCGATGCCTTGGGTATGAGGTTTAGCACGCCAGGTACGGCACTCCGGGTATGGAGATATTACAGCGACGCCTTGGGTATGAGGTTTAGCATGCCAGGTACGGCACTCCGGGTATGGAGATATCACAGCGACGCCTTGGGTATGAGGTTTAGCACGCCAGGTACGGCTCTCCGGGTATGGAGATATTATAGCGAAGCCTTGGGTATGAGGTTTAGCAAGCCAGGTACGGCACTCCGGGTATGGAGATACAACATCAGTTCTGTCAGGTATGGCACTCCGGGTATGGAGATACAATATCAGTTCTGCCGGGTATGGAGATACATCATCGGTTCTGCCGGTATGGCATTCTGGGTATGGAGACATCAGTATCAGTTTTACCAGGTATGACACTCCGGGTATGGAGACATCAGCATCAGTTTCAAGGATGAGTCCCAGGGCCGAGGCCTACATCATCATCAATATCAGTTTGGGGGATGAGTCCCAGGGTCGAGGCCTATGTCAGTATCATTATCAATATCAGTTTTGGGGATGAGTCCCGGGGGCGAGGCCCACATCAGCATCAATATTAGTTTTGGGGATGAGTCCCAGGGTTGATACCCACATCATCAGCAGTTTTGGGGATGCGTCCCAGGGTTGAGGCCCACATCATCATCAGCAGTTTGGGGATGCGTCCCAGGGTTGAGGCCTAATTTATCATCAGCAATTTGGGGATGCGTCCCAGGGTCGAGGGCCCATTGCATAATCGGTTGTAGTTCCAGGTCGAGGTGCCCAGGGTCAAGGTGCCCACTACATCATCTGTTCGAGGGCAAGGTCCCTATTGTTAGTGGTGTTGGGTCGAGGTGCCCAGGGTCGAGGCCCCTGTTGTCGGTTGTAGTTCCGGGTCGAGGTGCCCACTACATCATCAGTTTGTGATGCGTCCCAAGGTCGAGGCCCATATTTTGTCAGCGGTATTGGGATGCGTCCCAGGGTCGAGGCCCCCGTTGTCGGTTGGAGTTATTGGGATGCGTCCCAGGATCGAGGTCCACTGCATCATCAGTTTTGGGGATGCGTCCCAGGGTCGAGGCCTACATTTTGTCAGCGGTATTGGGATGCGTCCCAGGGTCGAGGCCCCCGTTGTCGGTTGCAGTTATCGGGATGAGTCCCATGATCGAGGTCCACTGCATCATCAACTCAGCAAAAGCGGCAGGCAAGTCAGGTGGAAGCTGGCGAGCCAAGTAAGTAAAAATACATTGCATAACTTTGATAGGATTGTCATTGTCACACACTGCACAAGTCCCATCAAAGTGGGGGCAACTGTAGACACTGCATTTTTTCATGAAATCCCAATGATGAGCCTCTTAAGGAGGAAATACCCTATAAGTCGTGAGAGTCGCGGGAAACAGACATCGGAAGGGAAAATTCTGAAATTAATAGCTCTTCAATTTTTAACTCGCTAGTTAGCTGCGGATTCGCTCAGTCAATTCCCGTTTTAAAGATTAATCTTGGCCCAATACCTCTGCACCCACCAAAAGCCCATATGCACCCATCCAAAACCCTAACCCTAATACACCACTATATAAGGACCCCTAAACACGCCAAAGAGCAAAGCAAAAAGCTAGAGAAGAAAGAGGGCAAACGAGGAGAACAAAAAAGTACCGAGATGGTGATTGAGAACAAATTTGGAAAAAACAATATGCTCAATTTGTTATGAAGATCTCAAGCCAATCGTCGAAGACCTCCAAGTTATCTCAATTTGCGGCCACGTCTTTCACGAGCTCTACTTGCAGCAGTGGTTCAAGTACTGTTCAAATTCGAAGAAGTGTACGTGTCCCGTGTGTAAGCAAAGGTGTTCGTCGAGTCATGCAAATCGACTTTATTTTCAGTCAATTGGGAACCAAATTGATTTGATTAATTCACAGAAGCCAAAAGAGCACGAAGTCAAAGATCCAGAGGTTTTGCGTAGTGAAGTTAAATTATTGGAGGTCAAGGTCTCGAGGCTCAATTCGGTTTTGGAGAGTCAAGGGAAAGAGATTAAAGAAATTAATGAGGAATTATGTCTTTGCAAGGAGCGTATTAAAGAGGAAGCATAATTGAAGAATGAAGCCTTGAGACAAAAAAATATCTATTGAACAGTTGCTTCATTCAAAATCGCAGGAGCTTGATAAAGTAACATTGGAATGCTTGAAGCTGAAAGAAAGGAATATGGCCTTGACCAAAGAGCTTGCTTCTCCCAAATTGCTATCAGATTTGAACCTAGGTGAAGTTAGGATTGGGGAGAAGCAGGTGTACGGGAGGATGGAGATTGTGGTGGAGGGTAGTTCCGAAATTTTTGGGAATAAGAAGGCGGGTCATCATCAGGTAATCTGGATGAGTCAGGTAGATGAGGCTGCTGTGTTGCCTGATGGATTCCAGGTCGTAGCACGGAGTCAGCAGGGCGCTGTGGGTGCTGTTGAAAATAAAGAAAATAGGCTTTTTGGGCTTTTGTATCATCCTAGGGTTAGGCACTCACCTGAAGGGATGGAAACGCTTCAGTATTTTCTATTTGATGTTTGTGGGGTTAATGCGGTGTGGAAGATGGAAAATGTATTGGATGAAGAAATTAAATGTATCAACGAACATACAACTTCATTGGCATATCATGTTCACGAAAGCACAAGCATACATGTGAGCACTTTTCCAAGTGGTACGTGGAATTGTATCCCAAATACAGACCGCACTACCGTCCAGGCCCGGCCTTGAGACAGTGCCACAAGGGCTACTGTCCAGGGCCCAAAATAATTAAAGGTAAAAAGGGCACCAAAATCAGGGCACCAAAATAATGAAATTTTATTAATATTGGCATTCACGAGAAGGAATAAATTATCAATTTGGTAGTTTCTGATTCTGCAAGGGATTCGATGAAGCAGACCATTTCTTCAATGCTAGGTCTGCTCCCATCCGATCAATTCTCCATCACCGTTGGACTTTCCAAACAGCCTCTTCATTCTCTCCTCGTCTCTTCCATCATCACGGGGTATTAATTTTAATTCCGATAACATGATTAATTTACTGAATCAGCTTTTTCATTCTGTGATTTTTTTTTTTTTAAATATATTTTTTGATCGCTGCTTTTGGTTTCATAACATTTCACTTTTTGAGTTCTCAAGTGTTCGAAATTGCTATAATTTCTTGATGGATGAATAGTGACTTTATTGGTTTCAAAATCTTATTTTTGAGTTGATTTTTTTTTTAATTTTAATTTTTGAGCAGGTATACGTTGTGGAATGCGGAGTACATGATTTCACTGATGAGGAATTTTAATATATCTGTTTTTGGGGATTTGTAGAAGGTGAGGTTTTAAAAGAATGAACTTTTCAGCAGAAGGTGAGGTTTTGGACAAGGGTTGTGAAGAGAGTGAGAATGAGGGTGGTGAGATCAGTGTTGATGATTTGAGACAGTCCTCAAGTTTTTGGGGATTTGTCTCCGGAGGCTTTGAACTATATACAGAAGTTGCAGTCAGATTTGTCCAATTTAAAAGAAGTAAGGAATTGTTTGCTGTTTAGGTTGATGCATTTTTTACTTCAAATTATGCTTTTTTCATAGCACTTCTATGTGAAAAATGATTCAATTGGTTGCTGAATGAGTTTTCACAAATCAATGAAAGATGTTAGGTAAGTTAATGTTTTGGGTTTCAGATTATTTTCTTGTTGTAGGTCTTAGTGGATATTGCTCTTTCTCAACTGAGGTTCCAGTCCTAGTTACTTATTAATTTTTTTAAATATATATTTTCGTAATAAAAAAATGGCATATTTTGAACTTTCGCACCGGGCACCTAAAAACTTAGGACCGGCCCTGCTACCGTCCATTCGGAATCGGTTACGGAATTTATGTCTGGGTTTCCATCCGATATACCACAAGAAATAATACTCAAAAGTCATCATGACATAGGTATATGAATTGTAATACGTTAAACCAAGACTAAGGTAAATGATGCAACCAATGAAATAAACATGCTTTTCATTATGATGTGCACAAAGATAAGAATGACTATATGGGGTTTCATAAGAAAAATCACCTAAGAAACAATTATGTGTGGCATGTGATGAAAGTGTCTCAGTTCAGTGTGTTCGCGTTCGTGTAGCGTTCGTAAACGCGTTCGAACGGTAAACAGAAGTTCGCGTTCGTATGGCGTTTGATAACGCGTTCGAATGAGACCAGACAGAAAACATGTGTTCGTGCGGCGTTCTGAAACGCGTTCGAACGGGGTTACAGCAGTGACCTCCAAAATGCAGTAAACAATACGGCACATACATGGACGGATGAACATATGACATCTAGTAAACAATAGCGGGCTAAGAGCGCGGCAAAGCATCGTGGTAAAGGATTTTAACCTCCCAAAATAGAGGACCCTTAATCGCACTTACTAAGCCCATGCGCAATCAACACAACGCATACATGACAAGTAAAGACCATGATATCGTGCTTTGTATACCCGATTAGACACATCTTACATCCAATCGAGTATACATCAATCGGCGCGGTAAAGCATCGTGGTAAAGGATTTTAACCCCTCCAATTATGGGACCTTTCATCACACTTACTAACCCCGTGCACTCGATTGCATCATGCATACAAAAATAAAGACAATCACATCAAACTTAGTATGCCCGATTGAACATATCTTGCATTCAATCGAACACACATCAATCGGTGCGGCAAAGCATCGTGGTGAAGGATTTTAACCCCTCCAATTAGGGGACCTTTCATCGCACTTACTAAGCCCATGCACTTGATTGTATCATGCATACAAAAATAAAGACAATCATATCAAACTTAGTATGCCCGATTGAACATATCTTGCATTCAATCGAACACACATCAATCGGTGCGGCAAAACATCGTGGTGAAGGATTTTAACCCCTCCAATTAGGGGACCTTTCATCGCACTTACTAAGCCAATGCACTCGATTGTATCATGCATACAAATAACATGCGGAATTCAAATGACGAAAAATAAATAAATCAAAGCAATATAAAACAAAAGAAAGTGTCATTTACTCAAGCGGTACGTGGAGTTGTATCCCGAGTACAGATCATACTACCGTCCATTCGGAATCGGCTATGAAATTTATATCCGGGTTTCCATCCTATATACCACAAGAGACGACACTTTTCCATTCATCCAATACCCACAACACACATCATACACAAACAAGATTCAACAAATAATTAAAATATAATCAAATAAATAACAAAAATCAAATAAAGATGAGTGTGGAAAGTACCCTCAGGTCTAACATTTTAAATCGTCTTCGGACTTGCGTTTCACGGAGATCGGAAGGGGTAAAAGCTCCTTACTCTTCCGGTTCACTGGTTTAGCGTCTTAGCTCGCTGTTTTGCCGTTTTGCTCGCTGTTTGGTCTCCATTTTGCTGCTATTTCTTCTGTAATTTCTGCTCACTGTTCAGGTCACTGTCTTGGCATTTCAACGGACTGTTTCGAGTGTTTTTCGTGGGTTTTTTAGTGTGGTTTTGTGTGGTTATTTCAAGGATTATAAGTGCAATTTATGTTACTGTTTTAAGGGATTTTAGGGACTGTTTTAAGAGGATTTTTTGCTGTTCTGGGAGTGGTTTGGGCTGCTGTCCAGGCGTGTTTCAAGGGCTGTTTGGGGCGTGTTTGGGCTGGAGGAGATGAAGAGAATTGTTTGTGTTTTTCTTGTTGCTATTGCCATGAGTGGCTAAGGCTCATTTTATTGTGATTTCTTTTGTGAGTTATGTGTATGAGCTAGAGAGATGCATGTCTTGGTTATGGGTGGTTTATATAGAGAATGGCTAGGGCTTCACCTTGTCTCACAAGGAATGAATTTGATTTGTCGTTGAGCAAGGAAAGTCAAAGATTGAGGGGGGACAAATCTTGGCTAGATTAGGAATACAAAATATTTAATGGGTTATGATTAGGAAGTCAAATATTTTAGATTGGCAAATATATTATTTAGTTAGGAATGATTATATTTGATTTATCTTTATTAGGCATGCAATTTCTTTAATTTGTGTAAGTATTTTTATTATTTTGGTAGGTGATCATTTAGATTTTATTTGTTTTATTTAATTTGGTATATGATTTTCTAGATTTGTTTTAATTTCATCATGTGTTAAATATGTATTTATTAATTTGGATGTGTTTTTTAAGTGGGCTTGGGCTAGGCTAGGGTGCATGTGGGCTAAATGGGCTCGGGTCATGAGGCTAATAGTAAAATCAGAAATACCGACACTGTTCAAACGTCAATTCGAACGCGACACGAACGCCCGTAATCTGCCTGACGTTCGACCGTGTTTACGAACGCAGCACAAACGAAAACAGTGAACATGCGAAACGACTCTGATAGCATACTCATCCTGAATTTCCCCTTCCGATATCCGTTTCTCGCGACTTCCGTGACTAAAAGCTAGTGCCTCCAACTAAGGCTCATCATCGGGTTTCACATGCAAAAATGCAATGCCTACAACAAGTTCTACGTAAGTCGAATAGAATATCAAGGCCCCCTAAAAGATTGTTTTTAACATCTGATATGAGCCTTGATGTAAATACGAAAGAAGTATGAACAGTATACAGAAAAAAAATCGTTAGCATCCATATTAGTCATAAGGAATATGGTTTAAGCACTAAATGTACATACGCTTAAGCATAATATATGTACCTTGTATCCTGAATATTAGAGGCATAAGCAGTTTGACCAGGATCCAAGAAATCTTAAGCCACGTAGATAAACAGAGTTAAGAGAACTTGAAGGGCGAAGTCGATAAGCAATTGAAACTTAAAAAGAGGAAATAGATAATTAAGTAGCTAATTCTATAAGAACTAAAGAGACTTTGGTATCCTTGGAGAAGTGGGAGCACTAGCTGCGAAGAATTCAATTGTAAATTCAGTAAAGTCATACGATATCAATGCGATTTTGTTACGAATGTATCGAATTGATATAAATCTCCTATATTGATGAAAAATTATTATTGTGGATCAAGAATTCAATTAGAACAATTGTATGTACGATTATAATTATGACAAGAGCATCAATTTGGTTGAGGATTTCTAGTACATCTCTTGAATGTCGTAAAGTGTAGAATGAGAGATAAATGAATTTATGTATAAAGAGTTTCGTGAAGGATTTACACATCTATGTAGACAAGATATAGTTTACGAACTTGTTTCCAAATGAGAAAGAAAAGTTTCAAATGGACTTTCAAAGAAGATTCCAAATGAACTTTCAAAGGGTTAAGCTTTCAGCCAAAAGAATCAAAGAAAATATACTAGGGTAAGAGATTTCCAGAAGTCATAGTATCGAGTTTTTGACCAGTATAGCAGAAAAAATTAAACGAAGATAAGAGTAGCGGAGATTAGATACCTTCAAACCAGACAGACCTAAAAAGTTCAGCGTCATAACGGATTCGAGGACGAATCCTATTTAAGGGGGGAGAATTTATAACACCTCGATAATCCTAACGACTATTACATAAGATATGTATGATACACGATATAAATAGTATTCGAACATGTATACATTCATGAAATTACTTTTTGGACATTTGATAAAATTCTCGCAGTTCCGATACGAAATTCGTTCCAAGGTTAAATCTAGACATCCTGTGGTAATTAGGCTGTAATATTTTCATACAAACTCCGATATTTATGAATTTTATATCTTCGAAAATGTAAGACCGAGACTTACAACTTACATGTTGAACATTTTTCAAAATTCTGAGTAGAACTAGGTCGAATTTGGTCATTTTCTCATACCCTTTGTACAGTGGCGAAAATAAGACATATAGAAGGAATTACTCTTTCAAACCCAAGCCCAACACTTTTCTCATTATGGCACAATAACCCTAAATATCCCTGAAACCTCATAGACTCCTCTTGAAAGAGCTAAACAAACCAAGAAGAGAAAAATGAGTCAATACCCACTAGTATATAAAGGTTACTATTCTTCCATATCCAAAAAGAAAAGAAGAATTAGAGGAAACGTGGAGAAGGGGGAGAGGAAGAAGGAAGAAGAATAAGGTGGAGTATGTCCTTAAAGAGTTGATGTTAGGCTCTGAAATTGGCCTAGCATCGCGACGCCCAACATCTGTCGTCGTTAGGCGTCTTGGAAGAAGAATGATGTTTTGGTTCTGGAATGTAAACGTCACGATGCCCAAGGACTAGCATCGTGATGCAGATAATAGAGGAAGCTTATTGTCCATTCTGATTGGTAAATATCGCGACGCGTGTGGGAGTCGTGACGCCCCACCCTTGTGTCACATCACAGAAACAAAGCATGCTCACTTGTTCATCAGCATGTGTGAGCGTTGTGACACCCAAAGGGCAGTGTCGCGACGCGTGAATATAAATTCCCCATAATCAATTTTAGTTCATTCCAGTTTCACCCTAGCATGTTAAAGGCGACCCTAAGGGTCTCGTATCAGTTTGCATGTATACATTACATCATGATATAAATATGATACGCCTTGTAGTGATAATAAATACTTGAATAGATAAACTTAGCCTAATTTTGTAATATATTACTTAGTCCATTTTCTAACCAAGTTTACCGATTATAGATTATCGACAGAAATCCCAAGTTATTCGATAAAACGAAACATGTGCCAACCAGATTCCACAATCTGTGAGTGGACACATTTTCTCAAACTGATTTTATTTAACGGTTTTGATATCAGAATTAATTTTCCGCACATAGGACGTTAGCCAAAGATTTATTACAGATCTTTACAATTGATATTTTTTGAAAGATTATTTTCAAGAAGCATGAGTTTCATGATTTCGAGGCATGGGGGAAAAACCCACCTCAATATGAAACTTGACTCAGATATGGAATTGATGGATTAAGTTATCGTGTGCACACGCAGCTCAATACTAGGGATAGTTGATGCCCCTAGATCCCAGATTATGAGTCAGAAGGGTAGCATAGATCCACACCCCCGACTCTAAATTTGTGGCTTGGAGGAGGGTGAAACATAACACCCCAAGACAACTAGATATTTACATACGGAGGTGACCGGCGTAATCACACGTGTATAACGCAAGCGCACGTATCGTTCAAGTTATATAAAAATACCGATCCCATGAGGACTTAATTTATATTGTTGTTATTAATTGTTGATACTATTTATTTACGAATATCTAATTATATAGAGAATGGAATGATTGATTTTGGTTGGTTGAATGTGGATTTTGCTGAATAAATAAATAAATAAAATACTTAAAAGAAAATACTAAGGAAAATAAACAAAAGCTATAAAAATTTAGGGTCGTGATTCCACACAATATTTTATTCTAATGATGAATTGATTCTCTTATATATGTGTAATAAATTAATTTGCCAACCTGGAACACAAAAATATGCAAAAGCCTCTGTCGATGGTCAGATGCAAACACCCAAATAACTCAATTAATCATATGTCTATATTAACCAAGTTACCTGAATTCATTAAGTTCAAGTTACAATTGTGGCTACTCCCGCCCGACAGGTATATTCCTATCCTATAAGTAAATCTATTAAAGGGTTATCTATCCTCAAGGAAGATCGTAAGCTATTGAATATAAAGCTGAAACCTAAAATCCCTTTTTCAAGTTCATTTTAAGTTTACCACATCAATCTTATTGATGATCAGGCAATAAAAAGCAGTAAGCTTAAGATTCAATAAAAAAAAACTAAAGAATTACACAATATATAATTAAATCAATTATTAAGCATGTGAGTGTTGTGTTTCATCACTTCCCTAGAATAAAAAGAAAATATTGAGGTTAGGAGATCCACATTTAATATTTCAAACCTAGGAATCTCACTTATTATAATATATAAATTATTTTTTGTTCTGCTTTCTCAGGAATTAATAATGTTAAACATATAAAACCAGTCATATAGGCAGTAATCCAATTTAGTCCAATTACACCAGCCATATAGGCGGTAAAGTAATTTATATTTAAACCGACCATATAGGTGGTAATATAGTCTGCCATTAATTATTCTGGTTATATTATAATTTATAAATTATAATTAAGTGAGATTGACCTAGTTAATCATATTAAATGTTTCATTCTTACCCCAGTGAAAATTTATCTACAAAACATAAAAAAAAATAAACTATTACTATTACTGAAAATAAAAATAAAAATACATAATTAAAATACTAAAACTAAATACAAACTAGATGAAATCCTCAAATTCCTATTATAAACCTAAGGAAAGCATGGAAATCAAAATCTAAAAATGAAGCTCAATTTATAGATAAAATTTATGCACGCGCGTCGCGACGCCCAAATTACCATTTTGCCATTTTTGTCATTTTTTTCCACTATTTTGGCCTTGATTTGATTCCAATGTTTCCTAAACTTTATTTATCTGCAAACTAACACAAAACACATCAAAACATTCATAAAAATCGAGAAACTATACAAAATATTAGGCCAAATGAGTAGGAAATAGTGATATAATTACCACTCATCAGGGGGACGCCCCTAAGCGCCAGTTATTCAGATTTATCAGATACAGAGTTTTCAGATTTTTTTTTTTTAGAAATGGATTTTCAAAAACATATTTCTCAAAAGAGATGAGTTTTATATAAAGTTTTTAGAAAAGCTTTTTAGAAGAGTTGAGTTTTCAGATAAGAAAGAGATTTCAGAAAAAAAAAATGATTTCTTGGAGCACTTTGGTTTTTAGAACCATGAATTTTCAGAAAGAGTTAGCATTTATTTTTTTTACTGTCCACTCACTAGATCGTTCAAACGATCTAATCCCCACACTCCCAATTTCTTTATTTTACAGGTTACTCGGAGGACAAGCTCGAGAGGATGGATATTGATGACAATCACTAAGGGTGTTCAGTCCATCAGGTCAAGTCAGAGACAGAGTTTAGTTCAGTGAGAGTTAGGAAAAGTCATGTATCATACATGTTGTATAGTAAAGATTGCATACATAATGTATTAAAAATGTTCACTGTCATAGTTGTACTATGTAGTGAAATTGAGTACTTAGTATGAGAAGTATTATGCATTTATGTTGATGAGTTGTGCAATGGTTTCATGTATGAGTTTACATTTGAAATGAGATTAGCAATTGTCAGAGAGTAATAATCTCATAGGGATATAACAGCCTATTCCATGCCGATAGCATCTCCATGAGTGAGATGTTACATATAATCTCGGGTATGCCGAACACGAGGAAGGGGAATGCCCATGTGACACTGTTCATCCCATTTCGGATTCGTAGGAGCATATCATAGTGAAGGCTTGAGGGTCTCCGTGGCGTTTGCAAACTCATGGCCTACCTAGCATGGGAAACATCTCATGTAGTTGGCTGCCCCTCGGTCTATAGCTCGGTTCTCCAAGACGTTAAACTGTAATGTTTAAAATTACAGTTTTGGGTAGTATATGGCAAGACCCTACCTCAGGCTCCTTTAAATAGTTTTTTTTCTTTTGTTTTATTGTTGTATCTATACGAGGTATGCGATATATCACCCTCGTTTTATTTTCCTTACTTCTTATCCTGGTTTTGGTGGATGACTTGAAGTAGGACGCCATTCCCGGTCTCCATGGTGATTTTTGGAGGTTGAAAGACTTTCCTCGTGGTAAGTCTTGAAGAGAAATTTGATGACTCGAGACAGCTTTCGTACCACCGAGGCCTTATTGAATTTTTTGGCATGGGGTCGGGGTTTCTCCCTCATGGTCGAGTACTGATTGGCATAAGGAGGGAACATTCCCTTGTGGCTGGATATTATTGTTGGCCCGAGGATGCATTCGTTCTGCTGAGGCCAATTTGAGATTGTTGTCTCAATGCTTCATTCGTTCCGTCAAGGTCACTTTGAGATAATTGGCTCGGGGTCGGGTTACGTCTCACCGATGCCATATTTTGATTGATGGCACAAGAAGGGAATATTCCCTTATGGCCAAGTGTTTGAAATGGCTCGGGGTCGGGTTACGTCCCACCAAGGCATTATTGTGCATCTTTGAATGTCCGAATGTTGAAGGCCCATAATATTTAGAAGAATATAAAGTCTGCTAGGTGCTCTTGAGAGGAAGACGTGTGGAGCTCGGGTGTCCAGAGTTGCACATGGTATGTCCCCTTAGGGGAATGAATGAATTGAATCTAAAAAAAATGGCTAAGTATTGGACAAAGCAATCGGGCCTCGGGGACTAGTGATGATGTGGTGAATTCCGGCATGAGCATAGAGGTAATACCAACCCATGTATTCTTTTGGGTTGGCGTTCAACCGATATAGCCTCATCAATTCGGAGAATGATGGCTCTCCCAGCCCGAATCGGTTCCAAATGACATATAAGACGACCAAAATTCTCCAACTATTTAGATTCAATTCGCAAAATATCCTTGAATCGGCAGCCGAAGTCCCATGTCAAAGAAAACCGCGCACTGTGCCATGGCATCATTTTCGGGTCGACTCGCTTGGCTCCATTCTTTTGGGACGACCATAGCGATATCTTGTAGAACACTAAACCTTTCTCTTAATTACGTCATCTCGGTTTTGATAATTACAGAGGCCCGATCCATGTCGAGGTTTGCAAAGTCAAGCTTGGTGTGACTTATATCGGGTCAAGTTACCCATTTATGATAAGATTGATTGCACTCCTCTTAAACGGTTAGGGTAATGTCATAGTCTTTGGGACTCTCAGATCCCAAGCTATGAATGACCATATGTGGGGGCGAGGCAGTAGGTACGATCTCGAGAGGAGTAATGGAAGAAGATCCAGAATCGAACATTCCTATAAAACATGATCCAATGTGGGGGATTAGTTCACGATCTCAATTAGTCACATAAGCTAAACCCAGAATTTTTCCCCATCCCTACCAAATAACTATCCATAGAAAGCTTTGAATGCCCTACCAATGGTATAATAATAGATTTTCGAACACAAACAGACAAAACACATCCAGAAAATCAAGAACACATTCATTGTATGCCCAACAAACCCAGAAGAGTATATTCACTCAAATACGCAAACGATATATAGATATCCACATAGAGAAGCCCATCCTCATACCACAAAAATCCCAGAAAGCCAAAACAATTGCACAAACATTTAAAACGGTACAAGAATAACAGAAACGTGTAGTAAGGGTAGGGGTATTCATGGAACTTACTTGGATGGTGAAGAAGAGGCTGAGAAATTGCAGTGGATGACGGAAAACTGAAGATTGCAGAACTCGGGAAGATATGTGATTTTCCTTGAAGGAGACGAATTTGGTGAAAATAGAGAAATGGCCTACATTGATCCTTTATATAGGCGGCTTGGGCTGATACGGACCGTTCGATTAAAGGAAAATAGGTCGAATCAATGCCACATGTGTCAAGGATTTCATCGGATTGAACTTTAAAAGAAGGGATGAGATTGAGGCGATTGTTTAGTTGGCATCCAATTGTCTATTTATATTCGGTTTTGGTGCGCAAGCTACAGATGCATGACGCCCGACACCTTGGGGAGACAAAGTGAGTGAAACCCTAGACTGATGTGATAGGTATTTAAGAAGGTAATGATTATTTCATGACTTCCAATGGACGATTTAGAAGGCCGATTGAAGCATTAGTGGGAAAATCATGGCACAAAAATGGAATCTTTGGGGTGTCGTGAGTGTCTTCCCGACCAAGGGACATGGGAGTTGTCCATTCCACTTTATTTTATAGTTCCTGACATCAACTCACCAACTCGTTGATATCAAGAATTGGAGGGACAGATGTTAATGATTATTTTTGGGCCCTAAGATCCCTAAAGTATTTTGAAGGGTATAGAAAGAACATCCATTTCCCAACCTCATGGATCCAAGCCCAAGAAGCTGAGGCGTCTGGCCCAACGAGGAAGTCAGCAATGGACTGCACATGATATCCGACCCGAGGTGATACGCAGAAAAGATCACGACCCGAGTTGGAAAGATGTTCAGCAAAGCTAGGTAGAGTGAAGTCTTAGAGCTGACCCGATCTGGTAGCGCAACAGGGTAGGCTGACAGTTGGTTCCAATTACTCGACTCAGTTAGTCGGGTATGGATGTTAGTGGTAAGATCATATTCAAATGACGTAAGCCCTAAATGGAAAATTGTGTTTCCTAAACGATTTGATGTGAAATGAGCAGTTCGCCGGCTTATCTTCTGGCACACGCTATCGCATAGGGGTGGACAGGTTACAGGCTGTCATTGTTAGGTAACTTGTGGCAGTCACTAAGGTAACGTGTGGCAGGTTCAGATGGCATAGAGTAGAAGTGTCAGGGGACAAAGGTATGGTTTGTAGAGTGATTGGGGCAAAGAGCCCACTCGGCACTGGCAGATTCACGTGGGTGGCGTCATAAGATTGGTATAAATGAGAATTCATTGTAAGGTTGGTTGGCAAATTTATTTCACGCATAACTCATATAAAAGCAAAAGAGTCAAAGTATAAGAGAGAACTTGTAAGAGGTTGGTCAGACGTGTAAGTGAGAGCTAGTGCAGGTCGGTCAAACCCGACCATGAAATAAAATTTTATTCTCCCTTGTGCTAGTGGACGTAGGTTAGAACCATTCCACATAACCACGTAAAACTCTTTGTTTTATCTGTGTGTTATCTCATTATTTGATAAGTTTGTATTTGGTTCTCAAATCAAATAAATTCACAGTTGAGAGAGGATTGTTCGAAAAGTAAATTTATCAATTTATCACTGGGATGAAAACAACCGTCAATATATCATATATTGATATAGGAGAGCAAGCAACTAATGAGAAATCAAAGAAAATCCCTAAAAATTATATATCTTGGGCAATTCTTTTGAATTGCAGCACATGAAAGTATGATGAAGGACATTGTGATAAATTATTGTTGGTGGATGTACCTGTGACAATTAAATTGACATTAACTTTCTCAAAATTTTCTCGCTTATAACACATTTCTAAATCAATCCTGATTGTGTTTTTTTAGAAATAGATGTTTAAAGCGATGAATCTACGATAAAATTAATACACAAGATTATATTGCATGTCAACTTATTTAATTGTCACATGTCTACTTGAGTAATATGTTACAATGCCATAAATTATATTGTCGTGGTTCATATAGTTATAGAGATTTCTCCAATGAAATAAGTGGATTTTATTTGGTTATAGGGATGGTAAAATTCGAATTCAGATATATATATATAATTTCATAGATCTGGATTCGTATTCGGATCCGAAAAAAAATATCCAAATATGAATATACTCGGTTCAAATCGACTAAATCCAATTGGATCAAAAAATCATATTTTTAATTTTTTTTTTCCTTCTCAATTACTCTCTACTAAAACAAATCCACAGCTCATACATTAACTCGCCCAACTTTTTAACAACAAACATGATAATTTTATATAATATGATCACTGGATAATTGTGTATTTAATCCATACGGTTTGAGTAAATTGCCTAACGAATCACTGTTTTTTTTTTCCTTTTCCACAAAATAATTATTCACATATTTCTGTTGTATATTATCTCTCTTAAATACACTTAATTATTCTCTACTTCCCACTATAACATATTAGATTTGTTTAAATTTTTAGTTATATCATATTAAATATTGTTCGTCATAATACAATTTATTATATTTAAGCAACTTTGACTGACTATTCGAGTTTGAATATAGGAAAGGTGGGGACTAAAAAAAATTAATTTAGACTTTGGACAGCTCCTACTTATACAAATAAAAAAAAATGTAAAAGACAGAGACGTATGTATTAGGTAATTTTTAAATTACACAGGCTAATTGGTTAATTAGCCCAAACCTTAAGGATGAAAAGGAAATTTATCTGATTTTAATATACTTGTTATAACCATCAGGATCAGCTACAGTTTATTTTAGGGTTATTTACATTTTACCACTAAAGTTATGATAAAATAACAATTGGATATTATGAATATTAACATATTACACTTTACTACTAAATTTATATAAAATTTAACATTTTACTACTTTTTCATCCAAACCGTTAGTTGACCGTCAATTGACCTTTAAAAAGACTGTTTTATCCTCAAAAAAATAAAAGTGAAAAATATAATTATACTCTTTTAAAGCATATCTAAATCTTATATATAACAATAAAAAAGATGCAATCAACAATCTCATTTATAAAAATGCTTTAATCTCTAAACTGTTCATAAAACCCAAAAAAATAAAGAATTTAATTTACCTAATAATTAAGATTCTCATAATATCCATACTTTAAAGTATAACAATAAAATAGATGTACTGAAGAATAATTAATTTTTTGTTCAATTATATTCTTGGCAGCGGAGGGGAGCAATAAAGACAATGAGTAATCGTATTGTCAATATCTTTTTTAGTTTTTATTTTTGTTATTTATTTCGTAATGACAAAATTACCCTTAATTTTTTTTTAGAATATTTATCATTTATAATAATTTACGGGTTAAGACTCTTTTATCCTAACGATGTCAGCATGATGTAATGGTCAACTGACGGTCAACTAACGATTTGGATGGAAAAGTAGTAAAATGTTAAATTTTATATAAGTTTAATAGTAAAATATAATATGTTAATATTCATAGTATCCAATTGTTATTTTATTATAACTTTAGTAGTAAAACGTAAATAACCTTTTATTTTACTATATGTATCAAAGTGTATTTAACCCTTTATTTTACTATATGTATCAAAGTGTATTCTTTTTTCACCAACTTTGTATATACTTAGTTAGCTATGAAACTAGCAATAATTATACAATTTAAACTGACAAATTTAAGAATTTTTTTCCCCAGAAGTTGTGAGAAAATTGAAGCACCGTGTTGTGTAGTGTAGCATGTCAACTAATTATTTAATTGTCACGCGTCCACAAAGAGTAATATAATGTCATTTGTCATAATTGTAGAGATTTTCCCAAATTAATTGTAGGAAATTTTCTATGATTACTTCATCCTATATGATAGGATATATAATTAAAAAAAAAAATTCATTTAAATCTTGCTGCTTTTCAATATCTTTAGGAATGTAGCCATCATGTTGAGACTATGCCTTGGAAAAAGAAGAAAGAAAAAGGTAAGTGGAATTGTTATATAAAATTAACATGGTTTTAAATTGCAAATTATTACCTAATAAAAATGAAGTACTGTTGCTGTTTTTAATTACTTGTTGCATGCATGCAGCAAAGGTTTCTGTTCAAGTGTCATCTATTTAACAGTGATCGTAGTCGCATTGAGGCCTTGAGGGAGAAACTACATTGGAAATTTAAAGGTAATCATAAAATATTTTAGGACACGTATTATTTTCTGTAAAAAAAAATAGGGATAAAATTAATTAATTGTGTATATTAAAAAAAAAAATCCAGATTTTATTTACCGCGGAAGCCTTGCGCTGTTATTATTTTACAGCTAGAAATCTTATTGATTTTGTTATGAACAGGAGTGGAATCAATTGAGATAAAAGAGGAAGTCGAAGGGATAGAGGTAATAGCACGTGGTTTGAACGAGATTGATGTTTATGATTTTGTGAACAAAATGTCTGGGGGGTCTTCTCTCTTAGATTATGATGAATTTTAAAAAAATTAAAAAATATATATGTTATTTCCCTTAATAATTTTCTTTACATATTTTTGTGTGTGGGTCGATATGATTTGAGCTCACATCGATGTGTGAATATATGATGACAATAACATTTGATTTATTTTCCCCTTTATAATATTTTATGATTTTGATGATATAAGAATTTGCAAAATTAATATTTAGGATTTATCCCCAAAAAAGGAAACACGCGCCATAACTTCTCAAAAAATATTCATAAAATATATAAGTTAAAAAAAAAAGGTTGGCTACGGTTCATTAAAAAAAAATCAGAAAGATAAACAATTGAATTGATTAATCACAACAAAGAAGTTATTGACCGTTGTTGTCATCATATGCTTACGTTGAGTCACATTATTTATGTGAGTCATATGATCGATCATCGATCATATTGGATATAGTTATAATTGTAACCTCAATTGTAGTATCGATCTTTAGTTACCGACCATCAGTCACATTGAATACAGTCACAATTATGACATCAGTCACGTTGTTGACCTTCAGTCACACCTATAACTATTGGGGTAGTTGTGGAATCCCTAGGGTCGGATCGATTCACCGGGCAATGGAAATGGATCTAACCCATGGATATCAAGTATGTGTGTAATTTTAAATTATTTAATGAAATACTATATTTTATTACGAGTGTATAGGAAAGAACGGGGCTGAATCGGAGTCCGAAAACTCAAAAACAAAGCAAAATAAAATTCATGCGCTCGCTACACTGCAGTGTGCGCGGGCACTGTAGGACGCACTGCTAAACACTTTTTTTTTTTTTCTTTTAAATGCTTCAGCTCACTGGGGTATTTTACCCTAAATGCTTTCGGCCTTTCCTAAATACTTTAAAAATACCCAAAATTAATTTTTAATTTCAAAACCAATATTAGCACATGTTATAGAATAAAAATCAAGTTTTCAAAATATCAAATATTTTTACAAAACATAAATTTATTATAAATACGCACTGGCGTAAATTTTGAATGCAATACACAAACCAAATTAGAATCCTAATAAGAAATGTCTCGTGAATAATTCTAGGTCACCCAAATGTGGTCAAGTGATTCTAAAATGATAGTCTAGCTCTAAGCTTTAATTTACAGTTCCAAACTCTAATTATATTCATGTCCAATATGAACATTTTTACCTAATTACAAGCATATTATGTTATACTTCTAAAACATCCTAACACAATTTATTAGCCTTATTTCAACATTAAGCTATGTGATTATGCATCTAATACATAAATAAACATAGCTTAGGAGAAGATCAAACATTACTAGTAAGCTTGAAGCAAAATTCAATCTACTTCTCCTTTGTTGAAATCGTCGGAGAACCTCCAAGGTGTGCAAGCTCGACTTAAAGATCCAATCTCGACTTAAAGATCCAATCTCGATTTCCAACGCAAGCAAGCTTCCTTCAAGATCTAATCTTGATTTCTTCTTAATGAAATGTTTTAGAGACTTCACAAGTTTCTCTAAACACTTCTCTAATTTAGGCTAATCTCTCTAAGAATTTACTTGTATTTTTTAACTTGTAATTAAAATCTTCCTAAAGCTTGCTATTTATAGCAAAACTTAGGCAATTTTTAATTAATAAAAGTTGTAATCAACTTTTTAGTGGGTTTAATCCAATTTGTCAAAATATGTATAATTAGGTGTGACTAATCTCCATTGTCTCCCATTTTAATTAATCCAATTAAATCAAGCCAAGGATTAGGAAATGGATTAGCTAAATGTTTGCCACCTTGATTTAATCCAATTAAATCAAGCCAAAACCACTTATTATTATATATTTACAATTACCATAATATCCTCAAATGGTAGAGATAATTATGATTTTACAATTAAGCTTCTGTGTAATTATTGAATTAATCCAATTAGGTCAAAGTAAATAATCAATGTTATCCAATAACACTTGATTATCTTAGTTGATAATTATAATATCGAATATTATCTTTTTATCAAAATTAATCGGCTACCCAAGTGCTCAATGAGTATACTTCATATTGGGACTCTCTAAGTTCATACATGTTTGTCATATAAGCATAGCTAATATGTACGTAATTCAGCACATCTGAATTCGCGAAGAACACGAACGACCTTTCTGAACTATGCAAGTCGAGGTCATCACATATGTTTAACAATCCCTCTGTCGTAGGCTATTCGAGTTGTGCTTAGGAAACATAGAATATGCCGTCAAGTTTCTGAGACGCACATCTGATGTCGACATGTCCACGATTCTTCATAACTGATACGATCCACCCCAGGTGATCGACTTTGGCCAAGATTTAAGAATCATGACTTTACTCATATAGATTATACGAACCGAAAGATCCTATCTTGCTTCGCACTTGATTACTGAATGCATCGGTCTACACCCAACGAACATCTAGAGGTCAGACCATGAAAGATTTCTGACATACATGGCATCTAAGTGTGGATGATCTCACATAAAATCAATGTTATCATATAGTCAAATGATTACATATGCTACTCGACTCGAGAAGATTCCTATTGACGGTGGTGTGTACTTCCAACTATTAGGAATCACCCGTGAGTCATTCAGTATTCGCTTCAACGAATACCCGCATGTCTATACGAGTTTTCAAAACTCATGGTACATCTGGTTAAACCATTGGAACTCCAATTCCAATATACGACATGTGCTAGTCTTCTAGGTTATAAGAATTCGACCGTATTCCAAAACCAACGACTATGAATATTTACTTTAAGAATAGTTTACACCTAGTGTCAAGACTATTCTAATGTCGATGTCATTCTTAGCATATCTATACATCAATTTAATACGCATAATGACAATACCATTAATGAGGTATGGAATGAAAAATGAAGTTATTTTATTAATAAATAATAAAATGTACAAATCGGATTGGCACTTCAAGCACCGACTCCATCAATAACCTCAGTCACAATAATTACTTCAGCCATATTACCGATCTTTTGTCACATAACCGACATTCAATCATATTTATGACCTCAATCACATTATGACTGTTTATTAGGTTTGTAGCTGGGTATGTATTAGTTTTGCCACAATCAAAATGTGATTTTAAGTGGTTTCTGTTGGAAAAATGCTTATTTATAAGCATTTTGAGGCTCAATTTTAAGCATGGTCCACTTCGTGTTAGTGGTTGTTATTGAATGATTCGGATACTCCTCCGTGAGTACTTCGAAATGGTATATTCATATGCTTAAAATGGTGTTTGGGTGAATGAGAAATTGTTGCTCAAAGTTCACAATTTTCAAGCCTTTTGTAATTCCATAACAGCTAATTTAATTAGCTTGGTGGTTACAAAGTTTAATCTCCATAAGTGCTAATTTAATTAGCTTGGTGGTTACATAGTTTAATTTCCATTAGTGCTAATTTAATTAGCTTAGTGGTTACAACAATGTGTAACATCTCCCATTATGAAATTTAATTGGCAAGTTAATTTCTATTAATTGAGATGTGTTTTTCTTTTCCTATATAAACAACATCAGATCTTGTTTTCAAAAAAAAAAAATAGAAAATAGAGAAAGACATAGCACATACACGAAAGATCTTTTTCTTTGTTTTTGGAAGGGTTCAAGCACTTTTGTGGTTCGTTGGAACGGGATTTGGTGGTGCCCATACTCGTTCGGGTTTTCCGTTGTATCCTGGGAAACAAACGTCCCAAGTTCTACTGCACCTACGGTAGGGGGCGAATTTGTTTTAAGGATATTGTTGTAATCAACAAGCCTCGGGAAAGTGAAGAAGGATCATCAATTTCAGGGTCTAACTTACAGCCTCTACCTCAGCACAACAGCCTCTACCTCTGCTGTCAGCCTCTGCCTTCAGCCTCTGCCTCTGCCATCAGCCTCTGCTGTCAGCCTCTGCCTTCAGCCTCAGCCTCTGCCATCAGCCTCTGCTGTCAGCCTCTGCCATCAGCCTCTGCTGTCAGCCTCTGCCTCTGCCATCAGCCTCTGCTGTCAGCCTCTGCCATCAGCCTCTGCTGTCAGCCTCTGCCTCTGCCATCAGCCTCTGCTGTCAGCCTCTGCCATCAGCCTCTGCTGTCAGCCTCTGCCCTTCAGCCTCTGCCTCCGCTCTCAGGGTCTGCCTCTGCCCTTCAGCCTCTGCCTCCGCTCTCAGGGTCTGCCTCTGCCCTTCAGCCTCTGCCTCCGCTCTCAGGGTCTGCCTCTGCCCTCAGCCTCCGCTCTCAGCCTCTACCGTCAGGGTCTACTCTCAGGGTCCGCCGTTAGGGTCTGTTTGAGGATAATAATTATAATTGTAATTTTGTCATATTCGGATTTCCCAATTACCGTGTAATAATTGTAATAATTGTTGTTTAAAGTCTTAAAACAAATTTCGACTCTGTGGATATGGAAATCAGTCCAAACACAGTAGATCTGAATATGGCAGCCTCTTCGGCTGGCCAGAATGTTGTGGCAGCCCCCGTGGCTGACCAAAGTGCAGTGGCAGCCCCTTCGGTTGGCCAATTGCATCAGCCTCTGGGCTTAATATGGCAGCCGTTGTGGCTGGCCAAGGTATTTCTGCCTCAATGGCTAGACAACCTGTTGGACATGTGAGCCATGTCAATCCTGCTGCAGAAAAACCTGAAAAATTCAGTGGTCAGAATTTCAAAAGGTGGCAACAGAAAATGTTCTTCTACCTGACCACGTTGAACCTTGCGAGGTTTCTAAAGGAAGATGCTCCTGTACCCAAAGAGGGTGAGATTGATATCCAAGTCATCAGTGCCATTGAAGCTTGGAAACATTCTGAATTCCTATGTCGGAATTATGTGCTGAATGGGCTAAGTGATTCCTTGTACAGTGTGTACGCTGGAATGAAAACAGCTAAAGGGCTTTGGGAATCTTTAGATCGAAAATATAAAACTGAGGATGCCGGTACTAAGAAATTTGTCGTAGGCCGTTTCCTAGAGTTTAAAATGATTGATTCCAAAACTGTGATAAGCCAAGTACAAGAACTGCAGATTATTCTAGCAGAAATTCATGCTGAGGGGATGAGTTTAAGTGAAACCTTCCAAGTAGCCTCGATAATTGAGAAACTACCACCTGGTTGGAAATATTTCAAGAATTATTTAAAGCATAAGCGAAAAGAAATGAGCATTGAAGACTTGGTTCTTAAGCTAAGAATTGAGGAAGATAACCGAGTTTCTGAAAAGAGAGGAATGACTCATGAGGCCAAAGCAAATGTTGTCGAACATGACCATAAGAACAAGAACCTCAAGAACAAAGGGTCAAAGATGGGCCCTAAAGGAGGAGTTTCCAAGAAATCAAAATTTCAAGGAAAATGCTTCAACTGTGACAAAATGGGTCACAAGTCTTCTGAGTGCAGACTGCCAAAGAAGAAAAAGAAACAAGAGGCTAATGTGCTAGAAAACATGACTCAAGATGTTTCAGACATTAACCTTTCTGCTGTGGTTTCTGAGGTGAATCTGGTGGGTTCTAACCCAAGAGAGTGGTGGATTGATACTGGTGCCACTCGACATGTATGCTCAGACAAGAGCATGTTTTCTTCATTTAGCCTGCTGAAAATGGGGAAAAGATATACATGGGAAATTCAGCAAAATCTGAGATAGAAGGTCAAGGAAAGGTGATTCTGAAGATGACCTCTGGGAAAGAGTTGACTCTGAACAATGTTCTGTATGTACCTGAAATACGGAAGAATCTTGTGTCTGGATCGCTTCTGAAGAAGCATGGATTCCGGATGGTGTTCGAGTCTGATAAAGTAGTTTTGACTAAAAATGGGATGTATGTGGGAAAAGGGTATGTAACTGATGGGCTTTTTAAGCTCAATGTAATGGTTGTTAAACCCAAAAATATCAATAAAGCTAGTTCTTCTGCTTATATTGTTGAGTATTCTAATCTTTGGCATGGTAGATTAGGACATGTTAATTTTAATTCATTGCGAAAGTTAATTAACATGAATCATATTCCCAATTTTAAAATTGATAACAAACATAAGTGTGATACTTGTGTTGAGGCAAAACTAACAAGATCATCTTTTCATAGTATTGAAAGAAACTCTGAACCACTTGATCTAATTCATACCGATGTATGTGATTTTAATTCAATACAATCGAGAGGCGGTAATAAATATTTTATTACCTTTATTGATGATTGCACAAGATTTTGCTATGTGTATTTAATGAAAAGCAAGGACGAAGCTATAGAGAAATTTGTTCTCTATAAGAATGAAGTTGAGAACAACTGAATAAGAGAATTAAGGAGTTAAGAAGTGATCGTGGTGGTGAGTATGTTTTCCCTTTTGAATCACTTTGTGAACAAAATGGAATCATACATCAAACCACAGCTCCTTATTCGCCTCAATCCAATGGGATTGAGGAACGTAAGAATCGTACCTTGAAAGAGATGATGAACGCTATGTTAATCAGCTCTGGCTTACCTCAGACTATGTGGGGAGAAGCTGTCTTATCAGCTAATTACCTTTTAAATAAGGTACCACGGAAAGAAGCAGGGAAAACTCCTTATGAAATGTGGAAAGGAAGAGTACCTTCCTATAAATTCCTTCGAGTGTGGGTGTATCTTGCCAAGGTAGTCATTCCTCCACCTAAAAAGGTGAAGATAAGACCAAAAACTGTAGATTGCATTTTCATAGGATATGCCCATAACAGTAATGCTTATCGATTTCTTGTGCATGAGTCTAATGTACCAGATATTCACAAGAATACGATAATGGAATCGAGGAATGCATCATTTTTCGAATACGTTTTTCCTTGTAAAACTAATTCGAATTCAGATGTGCACAAACGGGCACATGAGACTATCATTGAAGATAGTCAGGACCGAGAACAAATTAATGTTCCAGAGGATCAACAAGTTGTTGAACCTGAACTAAGACGTAGCAAAAGAGCTAGAACGGAAAAATCATTTGGTCCAGATTTTCTGACATTTTTGCTAGAGAATGATCCTCAAAGCTATAACGAAGCTGTAAAGCCAGCTGATGGTGCCTTGTGGAAAGATGCCATCAATAGTGAAATTGAATCCATCTTACAAAATCACACCTGGGAGTTAGTGAATCTTCCTCCAGGATGTAAACCTTTAGGGTCCAAGTCACACCTGGGAGTTAGTGAATCTTCCTCCAGGATGTAAACCTTTAGGGTCCAAGTGGATTTTCAAAAGGAAAATAAAGGCAGATGGATCAATTGACAAGTACAAAGCAAGACTTGTAATTAAAGGTTATAGACAACGTGAAGGTCTTGATTACTTTGATACTTATTCTCCTGTAATGAGAATAAATTCCATAAGGATGATACTAGCGATTGCAGCGTTGCGCAATCTTGAGGTACATCAGATGGATGTGAAAACAGCCTTTCTGAATGGAGATTTAGATGAAGAAATCTACATGGAACAACCTGAAGGTTTTATAGCTCCAGGACAAGAAAAGAAAGTCTGTAAGTTAGTTAAATCCTTGTATGGATTGAAACAAGCCCCGAAACAGTGGCATAAAAAGTTTGATGACACCATGTTGGCAAATGGTTTTAAAATCAATGAATGTGATAAATGCATTTATGTCAGAGAGACAGAAGTTGGCTATGTCATTTTATGTCTCTACGTTGATGACATACTGATTGTCGGGAGTAATGCCAAAATGGTGAAATCTACCAAGAATATGCTGAAATCCAAGTTTGACATGAAAGACATGGGTCTTGCAGATGTCATTCTGGGAATAAAGATCTCGAGAAGTCCAGATGGACTTATTCTTGATCAGTCGCACTATGTGGACAAAATTCTTGGTAAATTCAACGATGATGATTCAGCTGTGGCTAGAACTCCTTTAGATGTGAGTTTACACCTATCGAAGAATAGGGGAGATGGTATATCTCAAGTAGAATACTCTAGAGTGATCGGAAGTTTGATGTATCTATCGAGTTGTACAAGGCCTGATATAGCCTGTACAGTAAACAAGCTCAGCAGATATACGAGTAATCCAGGGGTTGATCACTGGAAAGCAATAGTGAGAGTACTTAGGTACTTACGTTTTACTCGTAATTATGGGTTGCACTATCATAAATATCCAGCTGTAATCGAAGGATACAGTGATGCTAATTGGATATCTGACATGAAAGACTCAAAGTCTACTAGTGGTTATGTGTTTACACTAGCAGGTGCAGCTATATCATGGAAATCCTTCAAACAGACTGTGATAGCCAGATCTACAATGGAATCAGAATTCATTGCATTAGACAAATGTGCTGAAGAAGCAGAATGGCTTCGAAATTTTCTAGAGGATATTCCAAGTTGGCCTAAGCCAGTGCCAGCAATTTGCATTCATTGTGATAGTCAATCTGCAATTGGAAGGGCACATAACAATATGTATAATGGTAAGTCTAGACATATTCGTCGTAGACACAATACCGTTAGACAATTACTCTCTACTGGAGTTATTTCGATTGACTATGTAAAGTCAAAGGATAACATTGCGGATCCGCTAACCAAAGGGTTAAATAGAGAGTTAGTTGTGAAATCATCGAGGGGAATGAGACTGAAGCCCATTAGATAAATGTTTATTACGAAGGAAAACCCAACCTTGTTGACTGGAGATCCCAAGAACTAGGTTCAATGGGACAACCTACTCGTAAAAGACATAATTGGATCACTGTGGGGGTTACCCTCTAGTCCATTCCTATGATGAAATGAAACAGTGATGCTCGTATGGATAGAGGTTAAGCAAAAGCTTTTAATGATACTTATGCGTCGGGAATCCGAGCAGAGTATTACGAGATACTCTTAAATAAGAAATCACCTATGTGAGAGAGAAGTGGGGCCGCTTCAAAGGGAATTGTACGGGGCACAATTCTTAGAAACTCTTGCAGAACCAGGTAGATGTTCATGGCCAAAATGAACATAATAATAAGAACTCAGATGTGTAGGTAAAATATCTGTGTGATATATATTCTCCATTTACATGAATGGCAGTACAGTTCAATGACATCGCGTCAACTGTCAGCCAGTAATGAGATATATTTTCACAAGGGAAGGTTCAAAGGCTGTGGCCTACCTATCCTATGCAGGTGTTGAACCGTTGAACTCTTCTAGGTCAAAATAAAATGTTTTATAAAAATAATTTTATTCGACGTTTTTCGCCAATTTCATTCATGTGGGGGATTGTTGGAAAAATGCTTATTTATAAGCATTTTGAGGCTCAATTTTAAGCATGGTCCACTTCGTGTTAGTGGTTGTTATTGAATGATTCGGATACTCCTCCGTGAGTACTTCGAAATGGTATATTCATATGCTTAAAATTGTGCTTGGGTGAATGAGAAATTTGTGCTCAAAGTTCACAATTTTCAAGCCTTTTGTAATTCCATAACAGCTAATTTAATTAGCTTGGTGGTTACAAAGTTTAATCTCCATAAGTGCTAATTTAATTAGCTTGGTGGTTACATAGTTTAATTTCCATTAGTGCTAATTTAATTAGCTTAGTGGTTACAACAATGTGTAACATCTCCCATTATGAAATTTAATTGGCAAGTTAATTTCTATTAATTGAGATGTGTTTTTCTTTTCCTATATAAACAACATCAGATCTTGTTTTCAAAAAAAAAAAATAGAAAATAGAGAAAGACATAGCACATACACGAAAGATCTTTTTCTTTGTTTTTGGAAGGGTTCAAGCACTTTTGTGGTTCGTTGGGAACGGGATTTGGTGGTGCCCATACTCGTTCGGGTTTTCCGTTGTATCCTGGGAAACAAACGTCCCAAGTTCTACTGCACCTACGGTAGGGGGCGAATTTGTTTTAAGGATATTGTTGTAATCAACAAGCCTCGGGAAAGTGAAGAAAAATCATCAATTTCAGGGTCTAACTTACAGCCTCTACCTCAGCACAACAGCCTCTACCTCTGCTGTCAGCCTCTGCCTTCAGCCTCTGCCTCTGCCATCAGCCTCTGCTGTCAGCCTCTGCCTTCAGCCTCAGCCTCTGCCATCAGCCTCTGCTGTCAGCCTCTGCCATCAGCCTCTGCTGTCAGCCTCAGCCTCTGCCATCAGCCTCTGCTGTCAGCCTCAGCCTCTGCCATCAGCCTCTGTTGTCAGCCTCTGCCTCTGCCATCAGCCTCTGCTGTCAGCCTCTGCCATCAGCCTCTGCTGTCAGCCTCTGCCCTCAATCATATTATGACTGTATTATTTTATGATTATTAATTAAGTTTGTAGCTGAGTGTGTATTTTTTTTTAGCCATAATCAAAATGTGATTATAAATGATTTCATCTGCACACCAATATATCAAAGAAGTAATTTTTTCAGTATGCATTTGAAATAAAAATAAACGCTTTCAAGAAGCAGTGCCCAAATGGAAAATAAGGGACTAAATAATGTATTTAGACTTACCCACTTCTCTTTTTTAAAAAAATACTGTTAACGTGAACATTTTTTTTTCCGTAGATCAGCATACTTGGGGTGTTTTGTGATTTATCAGCTTAAATAGGATTGAGTCAGATCAGCAGGGACAGGATTGTGTTGATTCATGTGAGAATTTTGCAGTGGAAGTTTAGAGGGAATCAAACCGTGCTAGTGAGCAACGAGAGCAAGTTTTCTGGGACGTGCTGACGTGCATGATTGGTTATTTAGTCCTTGGAACAGGCAGTGGATTGTTGATATTCAAGCCAAATGCACCTGAAATTTCAGAAAGTGAATTCATCAGCCAAGGAGGATGTGACAGTGATGATAATAGCAATGTAAGATAGAGTGAGTAACAGTAAGTGTAAGTTTTAATCATTGGTATGTATGCAAAGTTGTTGCAGCTGCATCATATCATTAGAAATTTATATGGGTTAGGGCCCTAATATTGTTGTAAATTTTGTTGATTACGTGCATTTTTGTTGTGAGGTTAGGATATATATCTTGTTTGGGCATGATTATTTCTTTCTTAAATTGTATATAAAGGCAACAGTTACTGTTGCAACTTTTAGGACAATTGTGGAATCTTTAGAGTCTGATCGGTGTCCCGTACAGTGAAAATGGATTTAACCCGTAGTAATTAAGCATTAGTAAATTTTTAAATAATTCAATGAAATATTATATTTCATTACGAGTATATAGAAAAAATTAGGGACAAATCGAAGGAGAAAAATCGAATTATGCACTCATGGTGCGCACCTAGCGCAAGCTCATGCAGTGCATGTAGCGCACATGATATATATATATATATATATATATATATATATATATATATATATATATATATATATATATATATATATATATTTAAATATTAGTTCATGCATCAGCCCTTTGGAAATAGAAAACGGATGCAAATTGGGTATTTTACCCAATTTACTTCCAATTTTCCCTTAACACTTTCAAACATCCAAAATTTAATTTTAACATCAAAATCAACATCAACATAAGTCATAAAATAAAATCATGTTTTTCAAAATATCAAATATTTTTACAAAAACATAAATTTATTCCAAATACGCACAAGCATAAATTTTGAATCTAAAATACAAACCAAACAAGAATCTCACAAAGAAGTAACCCTTGAATAATTTTTTATCACATAAAGGTGGTCAAGTGATTTTAGAATGATAGTCATAACTCCAAGCTTTTATCTAAAGTTCCAAACTCTAATTTTATGTTTCATGTTGAACATAAACATATTTGACCAAATTACAAGCATATAGTGTTTATACTTCCAAAGCATCTGAAAATTCGCGATTAGCCTAAAGTTCTGACCCTATGCGGAATTACAAACAATAAGCAGGACAAGTCATGCTACTGCTACTATGGATAAATTAACAGGCAACCACAATAACAATCAAATAAAATTATGCTGCAAAATATTAAAATAATAACAAGAATTAAAGCAGCAAAATAAATCAAACCACACAAAATTCAACACAATGATTTTGGTGACGAAGTGGAAAACTCTTGTGAGTAAAAAACCACTCCGGGTATAGGCTACCACCAGAATCCACTATATAGAAAAACAATTACAGTGATGGTCAAGACCTATGGTGGCAACTCCATCGACTTAAGTACCTCAATACTGTAAGAACTCAAGGCAACTCCTTAAGCCCGCGACCCACGGTTTTCTTCAGAACCTCTGAAGTCTCTGAGTAGATTATATCACCAATAACGCCGGAACTCCGACTAACAAACTTCCTCCTAAATAACTCTAAAAGATTAGGGAATTTGGGTTAAGTTGTGTTGAATATTTAACAAAGAAAGAATTTCACCATTAACAAAGAATACATGAGATTCAAAGAGTCTTCAAGGTGAAATCAAAGAGAGTTGAAAACTTTGAGAGTATTTGGCTCAAGGAAAATGTGTTTCAACTAATGAGAATGGCGGCTAAGGATTATATTTATAGGTAGGGTGAAAAACTATGGTTTTGCAGGCCAAAAACGCGTTCAGATCGCAGTCGCGTTCGAACGCTTACTAGAACGCTCCACGAACGCTTGCCCACTGGAAAGACTCGTTCGAACGCCAATCAAACTCACAATGAACGAATGCTCTTTGGAATGATCTCGTTCGAACCCACCAAGAATGTGACTCGAACGTTTGCTCTCTAGAATGCTCCCGTTCGAACCCAATAAAGAACGTGACACTAACACCACACATTCGAACACTGCAACGAACGCATGTCTGATGTACAGCAGCCAGAAACCAGTCCAATTGCATAAAGATCTTCACGACAGATTACAACTCAATTGAACTTGTTTTGTCACGGACACATGTCAATAAAAATGGAACTAACAATCTCCCCATTTGGCATTCTGTGACAAAACACTACCTAATACAAAGACTACGGTAATAGACTCAAAAATAAAATAGTCAACTGTCAACCATCAAAACAGTGACTAATTACAAAAGGACTCGATCTAACACCTAACAAAGTAGTCTTCAAAATAAAGCCACCGCAGCAACATACCTGCTACCTGAAACATCCACAAAACAACCATATACCGTGAAAAGCATTGGGATAATCAAGTAAAACATAAAGCATGTAAAAATCTCATTCATGTACAAGTAGAAATCCCTCTCCCCCTTAATCTTAACTCCCCTTAAAACGGAGATATCTAAAGGATATTATACGGCTCCCTCCAATATATTAAGGCTCTCCCAATGACAAAGGGTAAAAGAAACAGGAAAAATAACAGGAGAACATGAGACAACACATGCAAGAGCATAGGCAAACAGGAATTACTCCCCCTTACTAACAGGCACATACAGTTTGCAAAATAACACACGGGAAGTAAACCAAAACTCAGAAAGGTGCACAGGAAAATTGGTATGCAATGACATGAAGCACACACAAGCACATACTGAGATAAAAAAAAATCATGTCAAAAACTGACTGAAACAGCATTTCAAGCTGATACAATGATACACAGTCAGTATTCAGCTATTTATGACATGAAACAATATGCATCATTTTAAAATTAGCTAAATACAACACTTGTGCATATGACATAAACACCAAAGCATATAAAGCACTTGCGGGAAAAAATAAAGTGCATAACGAATCAAGGCTTAAGACATTATTTTATGATCTGGACACAGCCAAATAAATCCATCTCTAAACAAATCAAGTCCACAAAATATGTATTCAAACCCAGCACCACTAGGACCTGAAAATAAGCAACATTGGTTGCATGCTATATTGTTTACCCCATAAATATCATGAGCTCATATTTAACAACTTTTTCGAGTGAAGGGTTTTTGCCCTTATCTTTTGAATTTGGCCATTTTGGCTCTTTTGCACTTGAGTCTCATTTTTTTTTTTAATTTATTTCTTTTTGCTTTTGAAAATGGGATAGCAAGGTCATCTAGTCAAATGTCACATTATTGAGCAAACAAGCTATGATAGAAATTAGATTGCTATTCCAAAAACTCATACATGCGACCAAGCCTTGATAAAATAAAAACGTGTATGTGAGGTGCAAACACAAGATATACCAAAGGTTTTCATCACACACTCATGCATATAGAGCATCAAGAAAAGTAACAACATATCATACATGCATAATCATATATCCTACATACCATGATCACATGCATAAGCTTTTAATGCTCTAACAAGCCGTAAAATAAAATATTTTTTGTCTTTTTCATTTTCTATTGTTTTTTGAATTTTTCAGATTTTAACAAATAAAAATAAAGACACAAACAGGCTTGTAAAACATCCAATGGTACGTAGAGTTGTATCCCGAGTGCAGATCATACTACCGTCCATTTGGAATCGGCTATGAAATTTATATCCGGGTTTCCATCCTATATACCAAGGGATATTTAACAAAAATAAAACACACACCCATATTGCAGTGAAAATAAAGAAAACGTGCAAAAATATAAAACACACGCACACACACATGCAATGGGAAAACAAATGCAACTTTTAAGTAGAGTTACACCGAAGTGCACTCTCAACATGCATGTCAGGACATGCAGAAGTAGATGAGAAGTCATCTTGCTTCCTCACCCAAACCTTTCTAGGAATCTCTTTTACATGAGCATTCCCAGTTAACACATCAAGTTTCTCACTAAGGAATTGAGCTTGTTTGGTTAGTGTAGAAACTCGAGACACTAGATTTGAAGTATCAAATCTAGGTGACACCTTCTTAGGCCTCTTCTTTTGTTTATGAAGCATGAAACACTTAGGCCTAATGTGTCCTGTCTTGCCACAATGATGGCAAACAAGCACAAACCTCGGATGAGATCGAGGTTTACCCACAACACCTCTAGATTGAGGTTGGGGCACAGGAAGAGGAACAATTAGAGGAGTCACATGACTAAAAACAATAGGTTTCTTACCTAGGTCATGTTTAGCTGAGACATGCACAGCTCTGGATGAAGAAGCCTTATCACAGTTAGGCTCAGAACTAATACCAAACATCCGGTCAACTTTTTTATTTCCACTAGAAAAAGTAGACAACTGAGTTCTAACATCTTCAAGCTCAGTCTCTAAAATTTGGACCATATCAACTAGGCTTCTATTCCTCTCCTCTAGGTCATCAACCATCAAAAGGCTTTGCTCAAATTTAGTTTGAGCTTTATTCTAGTCTAGCTCTACAATTTTCAGCCTTTTACTGACCTCTATATTAGTCTTCTTAATAGCTAAAATCTCATTAAACAGTTCAACATAAGCTACTTGAAGATTTTCCTCATCTATAGACTCATCAAGAGAGACTTCTGAATCAGCATCGTTAGCAACCATCTCTCTCTCATCTGGAACACGAGCAGTAAAAGAAATATAATTGCCTTTAGGAGAATCATTACCTTCAGAGTCACTAAGAGATGCTGCCATGGCTTTCTTGCCTTTAGCCCTAAGATATGTGGGACACTCTGATCTAACGTGCCAATATCCTTCACATTCATAGCACTGGGCACCACAGGATCTACTATCCCTATCATCTCCAGACTCTCTCCTGCTATGCCTACTCTTTCTAGGCTCATCCTCCATATCCCTATTACAGCTATGACTACCCTTTTTAAGCTTAAGAAATTTCTTAAACCTTTTAGCAAATAAGGCCAAGTCATGGTCTGTGAGGGTATCCTCATCACTAGACGAACCATGAACAACTTCCTTCGCGATTTTCATCGCTGTATTTTTAGGCTTTAGATGCCTAGGAAGTTTCTTCTCATAAACCAGCAGTTTTCCTACGAGTTCATCTAAATTAAGCTGATCGAGATCATTGCTTTCCTTGATGGCGGTGATTTTGGGTAGGAACTTATCAGGCAGGGATCTAAGGATTTTTCTAACAATCATGTTGGTAGGGATAGTCTCACCTAGGTTAACAGCATAAAATTCATCAAATGTCTCATCATCTTTCATTTTAGCGACCTCAAACCTAGTAGTAAGATCCTGGAGTCTATTATTTTTAACGGACAAAGTGCCTTCATGCACAATCTGTAGGATGTCCCAAGCATCCTTGGCTATCTCACACA
Organism: Zanthoxylum bungeanum; assembly: GCA_019454045.1. Lineage (NCBI taxonomy): Eukaryota > Viridiplantae > Streptophyta > Magnoliopsida > Sapindales > Rutaceae > Zanthoxylum > Zanthoxylum bungeanum. Next base: position 40,333 of record SKCR01034815.1, on the reverse strand, counting down.
TAAATATTATCCTAAACTCAGCATAACAGACAACACCATGTATGGCATTAACAGTCTTGCTGTTCCTATTGCTAGCATCAAATTCATCTTTGGTCTAGGTCAATTTTTCTTTAGGGGAAGATACCCCATCAATAAAAATAATGGGAGATTTCCACCCGTGTTCAACAGTCATCCAGACCCTCTCATCTAAGGACTTAAGGAACGCTTTCATGCGAACCTTCCAATGTAAATATTTCGTGCCATCAAAAAAATGGTGGACAATTCAAGAGTTGACTACGTTCAATAGCTAATGGGTCAATGATCGAGTTCAGGCTCTGATACCAATTGAAAATTCGCGATTAGCCTAAGGTTCTGACCCTATTCGGAATTACAAACAATAAGCAGGACAAGTCCTGTTACTGCTACTATGGATAAATTAACAGGCAACCATAATAAAATTATGCTGCAAAATATTAAAACAATAACAGGAATTAAAGTAGCAAAATAAATCAAACCACACAAAATTCAACACAATGATTTTGGTGACGAAGTGGAAAACTCTTGCGAGTAAAAAACCACTTCGGGTATAGGCTACCACCCGAATCCACTATATAGAGAAAAACTTACAGCGATGGTCAAGACTTATGGTTGTAATTCCACCGACTCAAGTACCTCAATACTGCAAGAACTCAAGGCAACTCCTCAAGCCCGCGACCCACGGTTTTCTTCAGAACCTCTGAAGTCTTTAAGTAGATTATATCACCAATGACGCCGGAACTCCGACTACCAAACTTCCCCCTAAAGAACTCTAAAGGATTATGGAATTTGGGTTAAGTTGTGTTGAATGTTTAACAAAGAAAGGATTTCACCATTAACAAAGAAGACATAAGATTCAAAGAGTCTTCAAGGTGAAATCAAAGAGAGTTGAAAGCTTTGAGAGTATTTAGCTCAAGGAAAATGTGTTTCAACTAATGAGAATAGCGGCTAAGGATTATATTTATAGGTAGGGTGAAAAACTGGGGTTTTGCAGGCCAAAAACGCGTTCAGATCGCAGTCGCGTTCGAACGCTTACTAGAACGCTCCACGAACGTGTGCCCACTGGAAAGACTCGTTCGAACGCCAATCAAACGCACAACGAACGAATGCTCTCTGGAATGATCTCGTTCGAACCCACCAAGAATATGACTCGAACGTTTGCTCTCTGGAATGCTCCCGTTCGAACCCAATAAAGAACGTGACATTAACGCAACACGTTCGAACACTGCAACGAACGCACCACGAACGCATGTCTGATGCACAGCAGCCAGAAACCAGTCCAATTGCACAAAGATCATCACGACAGATTACAACTCAATTGAACTTGTTTTGTCATAGACACATGCCAATAAAAATGGAACTAACAACATCAAGCTCTATTATTATGTATCAAATATTAAAAAAAAAACGCATAGCTTATTAGAGAAGATCAAACTTATCTAATAAGCTTGATCTGAAAATCTTATTTTATTCTCATTGTTGAAAAATGTAGAGAACTTCTAAAACTTCTCTAAATACTTCTTTTATGCTAATTTTTCTTATGCTTTGGCTTATGTTTGCTTAATCAAAAACTTGCACAAGCTTGCCTTTTATAGTCAAGCTTATACAACTTTTAATTAATAAAAGTTCTAATCAATTTTTAGGTGGGCTTAATCATTTTTTTCAAATATATATAATTAGGTGTGACTAATCATCTTTCTCTACTATTTTGATTTACTCCAATTAAATCTAGATAAAGTTTAACCAATTAATTAGTTCATTGTCTGTCACTTTGATTTAATCCAATTAAATCAAGCCAAATACATCTATTATTACATATTTTATAATTATCAAAATATCCTATAATGTTAGAGATATTTATGAAATGACAACAAAGCCCTTGTGCATTTATTTATTTAACTATTAAATAAATTTGGATTAATCCAGTTAATCTAATTGGGTCAAAGTAAATAACTAATGTTATACAATAACACTTAATTATTTTAATTGTTAATTATAATATCAAATATTATTTATTATCAAATATTATCGACTACCCAAGTGTTCAACGAGTACATTTCATATTGTGAGATTCTCTAAATCCAAACACGTTCGTCATATAAGCCTAGCTCATATGTAAACAATTCGGCCACCTCCGAATTTGCGAAGAACACGAATGAACTTTCTGAACAATACAATTCGAGGTCATCACGTGTGTTTAACAATCCGTCTGTCGTAGGCTATCCGAGTTGTGCTTAAGAAACATAGATTACATCGTCAAGTTTCCAAAGTGCACATCTCATATTGTCGATATGTCCACGATTCTGTATAACTAATCAGAACATCATTTTCGATATATGCGATCCACCTTAGGTGATCATTTTTTGGCCAAAATCTTAAAAATTATGACAACTCATATGGATACCTAAACCATTTATGGTACACATACGAACTGCCAGATTCTATCTTGATATGTACTTGATTAACGAGTGCATCGGTCCACACCCAACAAACATCTAACGGACAGACCATGAAAGGTCTCTGACATATTTGGCGTCAAAGTGTGGAGGATCACACACAAAATGAATATTATCCTATAGTTAAATGATCACATATGCTACTCGACTAGAGGAGATTCCTATTGACGGTGGTATAAACTTCCAACTATTAGGAATCACCTGTGAGTCATTCAGTATTCACTCTAACGAATACTCATATATCTATACGAGCTTCTCTTACTCATGGTCGAGTTAAACCATTGGAACTCCAATTCCAATATAAGACATGTGTTAGTCTTATAGGTTATTGGAATTCGATTGTATTCCAAAACCAATAACTATGAATATTTACTTTAAGAATAACTTATAATAGTACTACTATCCTCATGTTGTACCACTCAGTGTCCAGTATTACTACATTACTATTCTAAGGTCGATGTTATTCTCAGAATATTTATATATCAGTCTAATATGCATTATGACATAATAATTACCTTTAATAAGTGTTGAAATGAAAATGTTGTTATTAATAAATAATAAAATATAATGTATAATACATTATTCGGATTGACGCTACAAGCACCAACTCCAACAACATCATTTTCTGATGATAATTTGGAGAGCTTCTCACTAAACTCCCGAGCAAATTTTCAAATGATTGTTTTAAAAATTTGATGACATAGGTACAACCAATTAATAAAAAATGACATATATAATTTAATTTTATTTATTTAATTAGTTTTAATATATTAATAAGTGTGATAATATATTACTAAGATTATATGGGTGATGTGATATCTCAATTACATTATATAAATTTTCCCTCTTAAAACATTGAAGGAGTATATGTCTTTGATATGTAACAGAGGTACCACGTCATTCATGCCATAAATTGCCAACAATCTAATAATATCTTATCATGAGTGTTAAATAGTAAAAACAAAACTAAGGGTTCGTTTGTTTCGCGGTAAAATAATTTCCAAAAAACGTTTTCTTCATTTTAAGGCATTTATGACACTTATAGAAAATTTAATTAATGTAAACCGTTTTCTGGTCAATGAAAACGTTAAGTCATTTTACGAAAAAAAAATTTCTTATCTTAAATTATCATAGCTCGCTTCCGAAGATATTTGGGCGGATTCGTGTCTGTATCCAGATCCATAAAAAATATATTAACCCAAATGCAGGTATACCCAATCCATAAAACCACTTTTTTTTTTTAATTATATTTGTGTAAAATTATGGACTCATATCTTGGAATTTCAGACCAGTGTGGATAAAATTTAGGTATACTCGGATTAAATCCATAAATTCAAATTTTTTAATATATATTTCAATTATATTTGTATAAAATTAATAAAATCTTGGACGAAATCTCAAAAATCTGGACCCATATGGATTTGGATCCAGAAATACCTAGACCAAATCAGAAATTTGTATTTTAAAATCTTTTTCAATTATATTTGTGTAAAATTAATAAATTTTGAACTTCAGTCCCGAAATTTCAAACCCGCTCAATATAGATATACCCAGACCATATCTAGAAATCTAATTTTTTTCATTTTTCAATTATATTTGTATTAAATTAATAAAGTCTGGACTCGGATCTTAGAATTTTGGACTCGTGCGGATCCAAGTCCAAATTCCCTACTCAGGTCCAGAAATTTTTTTATTGACCTTTGTATTTTCATATTCAGGTTTTCCAGGTCTATATGGATCCGGGTTCGAAAATACATTGGTTTGGAATCGTGTGGGTCCGGAATTTGGCTACTAGGGTATGAAAATATTTTACGGATCCAAGTCTTTTAGGTATGCGGATCCAGGCGAAACCCGGACCTTTTTGCCATCGCTACTTTTAACCACCATAAAATATTTTCTGAAAAATTACTAGATACACTAAACATCTGAAAACGTTTTCAGAAAAGTTTTTTCAGACGATAGCCAATTATTGAAAAATATTTTCCTCTCTAAAAAGGATTTTTATTGAAAATATTTTACTTATGAAAAATATTTTTATATCGAAACAAATGGACCCTAATATATGATAATTTTATTCAATACAACTCTTATATATTATATGATTATTTATTAGTATGTAGTGCCACATCATCCATATTAAATAATTAGTAATGTCTTTAAAATGCCATGGATTTTCCCAGGATCGACCCTGTTTGTGGGCGGGAGGGTGAGGAGGGTATTTGTGGGATTAAGATGCCGTGATATTTTACCCAAATATTTTAGCTGTTGTAGTTTCAAAGTTAACTGAAAGCACAACAGGCTCAAAAGTACAATCAGTCAATTTGACTTGGAAAATAACATTCTTAAAACGTGTTTTTTCCATTTTCAAAACTCATAATTAACTTTTGCTGGGATTTTTACACAAAGCAACTATAGGTGGCCTTTTGCCAAGAAAATATGTTCCTCTTTGGTCAAATGTTTTTTTATTGTAAAGAATATTAATTGAAGTGTTTTAATAAACTGGATTATTTGCGTTTTACTACTAAAGTAATGATAAAATAATAATTGAATACTATAATATTAACATATTACATTTTACTACTAAATTTATATAAAATTTAATATTTTACTACTTTTCCATCCAAACCGTTAGTTGACCGTCAGTTGACAATGACATCATGCTGACATCGTAAGGATAAAATAATCTTAACTCACAAATTATTATAAATTATAAATATTCTAAAAACAATTAAGGGTAATTTTGTCATTACGAAAGGAAAAACAAAAATAAAAAGTAAAAAAGATATTGACAATACTATTACTCATTGTCTTTATTGTTCCCCTCCACTGCCAAGAATATAATTGAAAAAAGAATTAATGATTCTTGAGTACATCTCTTTTATTATTATACTTTAAAGTATTTTGGATATTCTGAGAATGTTAATTATTAAATTATTTTGGTAAATTAAATTCTTTATTTTGTTGGCTTTTATGGACAGTTTAGATACTAAAGTATTTTTATAAATGTGATTGTTAATTGCATCTCTTTTATTATTATATATAAGATTTAGATATGTTTTAAAGGGTATAATTGTAATTGTAATTTTTATTTTATTTGAGGATAAAACAATCTTTTTAAAGGTCAACTAACGGTTTAGATGGAAAAGTAGTTAAATGTTAAATTTTATATAAGTTTAGTAGTAAAGTGTAATATGTTAATATTCACTATCATCAAGGAGATGACAGTCACAATCTGGGTCGCACATGCCTGACCATGGGGTATATCATATAAAATGACCATCGATCTTTAAAGTATAGACCGGAAAGCTATCTGAATCAAAAGCTTATCATAATTTAGTAATAAAACCTAAATAACCCTGACAAATAACATTACAATGAGGGAGTTTGATAACAAATAGATTGTAGACATAATAGTTGAAAAATGTGTGGCAACACTCTTTTGATTTTTTTTTTTTGAAATCGTTTGAAATTCCACCGTCTTTTTCGGGTTTAAGCGGAACAGGTAAAATTTCTAATTATACATACTCTCTGGATTCAAACTCATGACCTTAAGATAAGACCTTAAATCCTACAAAATCAAACCATGTTTCTTGAGATCTCATTCTTTGACTTGTTTCTACGTAAAATGAAAATAAATAAAATGAAAATAAACGTGAAATGGGCAGCAGTAACTGCTTTGATTTTCCTTTATCCCCCATTAATTGCATTGAAAAGTGGGAACAAAAACAGAAGAAAGTCGGGGGAAAATTATGGTAAGAGATTATCACACACTCAAAGGTTGCGTAGTGTCACGGTCCTAGGATCAGACTAGGACGTGCAGTCACTTTATAAAGGAGCTCATGTTTCAGGACATCGGTTTAAGGTCGTTAAGGGTTATATGTATCCTTCATATACCCTTGTACTGGTGAGTTTCCATCCGTGAGGCCTTATTCGGAAGTTTGCCTGGAGATTTAGTAACGTGCTCGCTTGCCGCTAGGAGCAGGCCTAGTTGTGCAGCGTTGTGAAGGAGCCTATATTCCGGAATGCCGGATTGAGCTTGCTCCAAGCCCTAAGTAACTCTTAGGGGTGGATGTACTGGGAAGTTCTCACCCGTGGGGTCCCGTTCTGAAGTTTGGCGGGAGATTTTGAGATATGCTAGCTTGCCGCTAGTCGTTAGCCTAATTTGGTGCATTGTGAAGGAGCTAACGACCCGGGGGGTGTCGAATCGAGTGGAACCAAGTTCCAAAGTGAATCTTATGGTCACTTGTACTGGGAAAATATCAGCCCCAGAGTTGGATTTCGAGATTTGCCGGGAGATTTTGGCAGTAGGCCCACTTTTGGGTCTTTTCCGCTAAAGTGGGGGTGTTGTGGAAACCCATCAAGACGAACTCGTTTAGGGACGAGATTTTAACCCAAAGTCACTTATATGGTGGCTTACTGGATGCCCGGAAGAGTTCCTGAAAACTCCTCTTAAGATAGATTTTAGAGGGGGGTGTGACAACTCAAGCGCCAGGTGTGTATACTGGTGAGACATGTGCAATGTCTTTAAAACCTCCTTAGGGGGGAAGCCTAGGTGAACCTTGGGTGTGGCCAAGGGGGCTTCGGTGGTCTTGGGGCTTTAGCCGTGAACCCTCTCGCCCTTAGACAACGTTGGGACAATGATGGATTGTCGAGATTGAGTTGGCGGAAAAATGCCATATTTTATATCCGGTTGTGCTATTCGAGTACCGGGTCCCGGTGTTGAACAGGCCCGCTAGAGTATGCATTGAGATAGCTTGTGAGCTTTCATAAATCAATAAAATTACGGGTCTGTTCCCTCCCCAACAATGAGAATTTGGGAGAGGAGGCTGGAGATAGGCTGACTTACAGGGACGGGACCGTGGTAAGTGCCGCACGAGCCCTTTTTCCGTTAAGGAAAAAGTTGGCCCGTGACAGTTGGTATCAGAGCCCTAGGTTGGGCAAGTGGAATGTCTACGGATGTGAGTAGATGTTATAGAGACGATGGGAACATCGTTAGGCTAGTGTGAAGCCTCGGTAGAGAAACGGCTCGAGAGGAAGCCGGGAGAGTGCGTGTTGATGCACATAGAGAAGTGAAAATCCTAAATTGAGATGGATGGATGTAAGACTATATGAGAACACTTGAGAAGTGCTATTTGTATACGAGGTTGGCTCGGGTGAAGCCAAAATGTTCGGGAGAGACCCGAAATGGAGGTAAAACTTGTCTACGAGAGACAAACAAATGGTCTATACACAGTGAAGGTGTGGGACATATTTGGGATGTATAAGAAACATCACGAGAGTGCCGATGGGATATTGGCAAGAGTATATGTGTTCATGAGAACCCGATGTGGGGTTGGTTGAAGTTTTGTGGGGTCCAAAAAAGGATGTGAGGCCCTTTTCCATGGCAGTTGAGTGCCAGATGTGATAGAGAGTCGAGATGTGTGGAGTGTGTGTGAGGCAATGTCAAGGACCGAGTGTGAACCCGATGGTTCGTGTAAGTATTTTGGAAAGGTTTTATTGAGTAAAGCCTTCGTAAGACTATGAGAAATGAGTTGTTTGGATTCCTGTGATTAGGAATGCCATTAGCTTAAAGCTACGAGTAGCGAGTTGTGTGGATTCTCTATAGAGGGAATGCCCTCAACTCAGGGCTACGAGTAACGAGTTGTGTGGATTCCCGTGAGTGGGGATGCCAACGAAAGTGTGATGGCTTGAGGTAGGCCAAAGTAAAAGTGGGGGAGTGAGCCTGAAATGAGTCAGGTATCTCCAAAGATCCTTATGGAATGTGATAACCATTGTGTTGATTATGTAATGATTGTGTGGGAGACCAAGGTTGAAGTATCTTCGTAACATAACGAGTTGCTCGTAAAGGTAGAGTGCCTTACGAGTTGGAGGTGCAATGAGTTGCACAAGGGTTGCATGAAAATTGGAATTGCGTGAAATGTGAGTATGGTCCCGGAAGGCCCGAGATGCTTGCATTTTGGAGAATGCATGTGACATAATGCGACTACGAGTAGTCGAAATGAGAGTGTAAGTACGAGTTACACGGGTAAGGCCAGATATGTGACTTTGGCTTTGGAGTGAGTTTGAGAACGATGATTGCTTCGAGGAAGTGATCTAGTGTCGAACAAAGTTTCGTGAAATGACCCTGTGAGTCAGGGTAAAATTGGCTAGAGTGCCAAAAGTGGGGTGGAAAACACCCGAGAAAATAGTACGAGTTGGCTTGGTGCCTAAGAGTACTAAGGTGAGAAGACCAAGAGTGGTCGTGGGAATGAGTTATAATACGAGATGGAAACAATTCTATCTGCGACAGTTGAGTATCGAGACAATTGAGAAGCTCATGAGAGAGCATGTGACCCGAGTGATGAGTGTGAGAATGAGATAGTTGCTAATGATATGAGAGCAACTACGTGTGTCCAAGAGGGGACTAGTGGGAAATTAGCTCCACCATAAGCTAATTGTGGATCGGATGTGTGTTCATCTTCGGGAAACCTGATGTGCTACGCCGAGCGCCTTGAAGAACAGGTAGGCAGGGGGCCAGGGTGAAGTGAACAACCGATCTATTCATAATCAAAATGAACAAAAACCCTTTGTTTTTATCAAAACCCATTCACGTTTAAGTGTATGGAGCTTTTTTGTAAGAAGTTACTGAATCGGAATTGTAAACTCGCATACAAGAGCGTGTAGAAAGTAGTGACCGAAATCAGAAACACTCATGCACGAGAGTTTGTATGGAGTTGTGACTGAGACTGGACACGAAAACTAGTACACAATCACGTATATGGAGCTGTTCCACAGGTAATGATGGGGATTCCTAGAAGCTGTACGAATTGTGTGTTGGGTTGATAATCCAACCATGTGCGGGAACTCGTGCCTAGTGGCAGAGTTGAGCCATTATGTCAAAACAAAGACTCATGTACGAGAGTGTATATGATGTTTTGTGTTTAGATATTATGTGCCCAATTCTTTATAAAGTTGCATGATGTTACAAACGGGGACATGTAATTTCATTCGTTGAGATAAATGACATTGCAATGTCTTCACTGTGTGCGTTACGATGGGGATTCCAAGAAGATGTGAACAATGTGTGGAATTGATAATCCTAACATGTACGAGAATAAAAGAGTTCCCAAACATGTATGGAGATAATATCAAACCCATATTGTGGTAAGTTACAGAAGTTGGAGATTTCGTCAAAAATGGTAAACCTGTGCCTAGTGCCGAAGTTGAGCCATTATATCAGAAACCAAGACTTATGTACGAAAAGCGTATATGATGTTGTTGTGTTTGGATATGGTGTGCCCATTTCGATATAGCATTGGATAATGTGGCTAACATAGACATGTGATTCCATTCATTGACATATGAATGTGGTTTCAATGTCTTCCTTGTGAGCCCATAACACACAGGTCCCAGGATCGAAAGAGATTCGTGACAGATACAACTTGAGTTGCCATCGTTGAGGACGACGATGGATGAAGTGTGGGAGGATGTTACAATCCTAACCCTCAAGTCGTGCCATCGTCGCGGACGACAATGGATGAAGTGGGGAAGGATGTTACAATCTTAACCCTCAAGTTATGCCATCGTTGAGGACGACGATGAATGAAGTGGGGGAGAGTGTCACGGTCCTAGGATCAGACTAGGACGTGCAGTCACTTTACAAAGGAGCTCATGTTTCAGGACATCGGTTTAAGGTCGTTAAGGGTTATATGTATCCTTCATATACCCTTGTACTGGTGAGTTTCCATCCGTGAGGCCTTATTCGGATTTTGCCTGGAGATTTAGTAACGTGCTCGCTTGCCGCTAGGAGCAGGCCTAGTTGTGCAGCGTTGTGAAGGAGCCTATATTCCGGAATGCCGGATTGAGCTTGCTCCAAGCCCTAAGTAACTCTTAGGGGTGGATGTACTGGGAAGTTCTCACCCGTGGGGTCCCGTTCTGAAGTTTGGCGGGAGATTTTGAGATATGCTAGCTTGCCGCTAGTCGTTAGCCTAATTTGGTGCATTGTGAAGGAGCTAACGACCCGGGTGTCGAATCGAGTGGAACCAAGTTCCAAAGTGAATCTTATGGTCACTTGTACTGGGAAAATATCAGCCCCAGAGTTGGATTTCGAGATTTGCCGGGAGATTTTGGCAGTAGGCCCACTTTTGGGTCTTTTCCGCTAAAGTGGGGGTGTTGTGGAAACCCATCAAGACGAGCTCGTTTAGGGACGAGATTTTAACCCAAAGTCGCTTATATGGTGGCTTACTGGATGCCCGGAAGAGTTCCTGAAAACTCCTCTTAAGATAGATTTTAGAGGGGGGTGTGACAACTCAAGCGCCAGGTGTGTATACTGGTGAGACATATGCAATGTCTTTAAAACCTCCTTAGGGGGGGAAGCCTAGGTGAACCTTGGGTGTGGCCAAGGGGGCTTCGGTGGTCTTGGGGCTTTAGCCGTGAACCCTCTCGCCCTTAGACAACGTTGGGACAATGATGGATTGTCGAGATTGAGTTGGCGGAAAAATGCCATATTTTATATCCGGTTGTGCTATTCGAGTACCGGGTCCCGGTTGAACGGGCCCGCTAGAGTATGCATTGAGATAGCTTGTGAGCTTTCATAAATCAATAAAATTACGGGTCTGTTCCCTCCCCAACAATGAGAATTTGGGAGAGGAGGCTGGAGATAGGCTGACTTACACGGGACGGGACCGTGGTAAGTGCCGCACGAGCCCTTTTTCCGTTAAGGAAAAAGTTGGCCCGTGACACGTAGCGTGACTTTTCAACAAAATAAAAAATAAAAAATAAAAGGGATATGTAGCATGACTTATTATGATCATGCTTTTTTAAAAATTAAAAATAAATTTTTTTATTTTTGTACAATTATAAAAATTATCGGTCTTATCCTATTGGTGATAGATCCCCTCTCCCCGCTTTTATTGTAAAATATATTTCTTGTCCCTAAATTTCTTTTCTTCTTTTATCTTCTTTCCATGAAAACATAGTATTCACACAATTTTCCGTCAAAAAGAGCGTGTAAGATTCAAACATCCTAAGACACAGTCTCAATAAGGAGTGTTTGATTAAGTGAATAATCCTCCAAGGGGCACAAGCACATAGATTACAGTCCTAAAATTACAAAGCTACGAAATTAAAATAAAATGCTCGTTTTGAGTCTTCATTTTTTTTAGTCCCTTTTTTCTCCGCATGACTGAGCCTTTTATAGTGGGCCTTGCTAACTGCTCGGACGGTTTCAGTCCGTAACTTCTCTATAACTGTTGGATCGTGTCTCCAATCGTTGAGTTGTGTGCCATAACTGTCTGATCGTGAAGGGAACTGTCTAACTGCTTAAATCGTGGGATCAACTGCGCAATATGCATTAGTCGTCCTGAATCTTTTGTCGTCCTAATTACTGTGTCGTCTGGTGATTGTTCTGATCGCTCTTCCCTTCGCCGCCCTGTTTACGAATCGTTCTGTGGCGTGATACTTGTTCGTCCTGCTTGCTTTCGTCCTTGTCATCCTAGGGCGATTTTCTTTTGTCAACAATTGTCCCCCAAATACACTTTGATTGAGTTGGAAGTGAAATCGAGGTGAATTTCTTAATTTAGGTAGAATCATGGCGGTAGACGTCAGCCTACAAGTCCTCGCTGTATTATTTTGTCGGGCCGTCCTTTACGTTCCCCATGCGAGCCCATCTCTTCTTCAATAAATGCGCGACCTTTCCCAATATGTTTCATCATGACGCCCATTAACGAGCCGTATTTCACGTCATTTCAGTGTCACCTTGCATCACACGTCACTTTTATCCCCTTACATCGAATCGTGTTACGACACCTGTCTAGGGCGACTTTACAATTTTTCCTCATTCTCCCGCTCTTTTCTTCCTTCAATGATTTGGGCTGTGACACATGTTCCTAGATGAGCCTTTCGCCTTCGTTATATGAAGGTTTGACCTGCTCTTGTTTTTACTTTACTTTCCATTTGTAAAACTCTCTTCTTTCGTATTCTCAACCTTCGTCATCAATGACATCTGCTTCTTCTGCTCCCAAAAACAGCTCTTCCACTTTCGGTGACTACCAGATGGCATTGGGTGATTCCTCCGTGATTACTTTCGGTGTTCATGTCCTTAATGAGAACTATGGCCAATGCACTCTAGACCCCATTTTCGTCGATGACAACGCCATCGCTACGGCCCCGTTGACTCAACTGTTTCCTTCCACTTCCAACCTTCCTTTTTCAGAGCCATTGAACGTCTCTCCCCTGGCACATGGCCTAAACCTGATTCTTCATTTGAGACTTGGTTCCAACGTATGTTGTTACATGCAGATACCCACACCTTTCTTGAAGAACACAGTTTCCTCTCCCTTATCGAGCTTTCATTGGCTTTGCCCCTTTTTGACCGGAATCTTTTTCCCATCTCACTACTCTTTTGGTCTTCTGAATTCAATGTTTTCCTTTTCCATGATGGTCCTTTCACCATCACCCTTCGTTATATCAGTGCTTTGACCGCGTTGGCCCATATGGGTGCGACCATTTCTGTCTGTGCAACCTTTCGTTTCCCCACTCCTTCAATGGATTCTTCGTCCTTTTCATTTTATTATGTCTTCTTCCGTGCGTTTTCTAAATCGGTCTGGTCTTAATGTTGGAGCGTACGACTTTCCTTCATTATTTGCAAATACATCATTTGCGCGCCTAGTCAGAAGCCCGTGGCGGGTTATCTCTCTATCTCTTCAGACCTGGCCAACGGTCATCGTTTGGATCTGGCATCCTTTTTGTTGACTGCCACCTAGGTTGGCCGTTCTCCAAAAAAAACTTTGGTCAGGGGCTTCGCCGATCGCCTATGGCCCTCTTTGGCTCATCTAGCTTTGGCTTAGAGCCTATTTCCCAGTCTTCGGCTCAATTGAGTCAAATCATTCTTATCCTTGTGCTGGTCTTTTGTTTGCCCAACTTCGGCCAACCTCTCTCATTCCTCACACTATTTTTGAATATTTCTACACCCTTTCTCGGGTCCATTCTTTCTTTCCTTTCTCCCTGGGCGACAACCCTTATTTCGTCCATGAAATCCCTGAGTCAGAAGATGATGAATCAATTCATTGCATATGGCGCAAGTTTTTATGCAGCCGCGATTTGATTCATGACATCCTGACCGGGGCCAATGGCAAGGCCGGAGTGGAGGTCTATTCACCTAACTTCACTGCCCGCCAATTCGGTCTCGTTCAAGGATGGCCTCTTCCATTCTTCCATACGCGCTCTGCTTCATCGAACTGTTTTAAAGTTCTTTCGCTCTCGGACATAGATCAATGCTTGTCAGAGACTCGTTCTTTGCTATCTTCCTTTATTGCAGTCTCCTTTTCACCGTGCACTTTGGTTATTCTCTCTTCGACCGTTTTTGGCCGTCTGATCGGGAGAGACTCTTTTCTTTGCCCTCTGCACGGGTATTTTCCACCATCCATTTTTCTTCCAAGTCCTCGGAGTCAGCGGGGTCGAAGAAACTGGTCGAGGTAACCAAGCCGAAGAAGATTAAACAGGCCAAGCAGAAACAGCCTTCCCCAACTCATAGCTCTGATTCAGACGTGCCCCTCATACGTCGCGCTAAGGTACAATCTAAAACTATGCCCCTCTTGTATATTGGGCTAAAATATAACTTAGGATTTTACAAGTTTTGTATCTTGTGCAGGTGCTTCAGACGAAGCCACCTTCTGCCATGCCCGAAGCGACTCAAGCTCCGGAGCCCGAAGCTCCCATGGTTGAAGGTCCACCTGAGGAGGCTGAACCCATCGTAGTCCCAGTCGTTCAACTTCCATCAGACGTCGACGAAGCAGCCGAGGCTCCAATCACGGAACCATTTCCAGAAGAGGGCGAAACAGCTGCTACCGATCCATCGCCTAGAGCCGACCCCCAAGGTACGGAGCGAAGTATATAATTTGATCGTTTGCGCCCTTTCATTGAGGAAATTTCAAGAGACCATCCTCTATTTGAATCCCCCAATTGGACGATACTATCTCAATTATGCAGGACCCGGATGACGAGCCTATTCTGCCAGAGCCTATTTGGCCGGAGGACGGGCCTCTTTGGCGTCATCTCAAACGAATTTACCCCTTGGTACACAGAATGGCCGCCACGGGGCTTAGGGGGTGTTATAGGGATGTAGGCGGCCTTTTAGTTTAGCCAAACTGGAGTTATTAGAAGAAGCTTGGTCTATGTGCAAAGACGAGCCTCGCTCCTCAGCTGATACGGGCCTCGCCCCCAAGCTGACATGATGTGATGTGGAGCCTCGCTCCTCAGCCGATATGGGCCTTGCTCTTTTCCTTTTTCATCACCTGTTTACACAAAACAACACAACACAAAAGATGCAATATAGGTTACGTGTATGCATGTATGCATGAGTTTTCTCATTCCGTTGGGTTAGGTCTTCCATTGGCGACCAAGTCTTCTTAAGCAAAGTACAGCTTCAGCCTGTCGACATTGATTGGTTCTGTGAACTCATTTCCCTCGAGATCTGACAACTTCACTGCTCCATTTCCCATGACTTTCTGAACGATGTAGGGTCCTTCCCAGTTCGGCCTGAATTTCCCTCTCGGATCTGTCGTCGACGGCCTCGACTGCTTAAGTACTAAATTACCCTTTCTGATATTGGTGGGGCGTACTTTCTTGTTGAATGCCCGGGCTAGTCTCTTCTGATACAACTGCATGTGATACAAAGACTTCGTTCTCTTCTCATCCAACAGTGCTAACTGATCAAATCTCTGTGCGGCCCATTCATGTTCGGTAACTCTGCCTCTGCTAATACCCTCATAGACTGTATTTCCACTTCTACTGGCAATACTGCTTCCATTCCGTAGACCAAAGAGTAAGGTGTGGCCCCTGTTGCTGTTCTTACTGATGTTCTGTACCCCCACAAAGCATACGGTAATTTCTCGGCCCAATCTCTGCAATTCTCTGTCATCTTAGCTAAAATTGTCTTATAGTTTTGTTGGCTGCCTCAACTGCCCCATTTGCATGCGGCCTGTACGGTGATGACTTGTGGTGGCCTATCCCATACCTCTGTAACATTGCTTTCGTCTCCCCTTGAAACTGGACCCCGTTGTCTGTCACTACATGATGCGGCATACCATACCGATAAATGAGGTTCCGAGCTATGAACCTTGCCATTTGTTTCGCTGTAACATTACGGAATGATTCGGCTTCCACCCACTTTGAGAAGTAATCTACTGCCACAACTATGAAGCTATGCCCATTTGATGCATTTGGTCAAATTTCCCCAATCATATCAATTCCCCATGCTGAGAAAGGCCACGGCTCTGATAACCCGTGTAATTCTGTGTGCGGTAAGTGGTTCAAATTACCATGTGCTTGACAGTCATGACAGTGCTTTACCATCTTCGCGCAGTCTGTTTCCATGGTTGACCAATAAAAACCTTGTCTCACTATCTTGCGGGACAGATTCAACCCGTTCATGTGCGGACCGCATACCCCGGCGTGTACCTCTTCCATTACATGTTGAGCTTCTTCCCTTTTTAAACACTTCAACTGAATACCATTTACCTGCCTCTTGTACAGTTCCCCTCTCAAAGTCACATACTGGGACGCTAACTTCTGAATGGCTATTCTGTCTTTTCTGCCCGCCCCTTCCGGGAATTCACCATGTTCCAGATACCTCTGAATGTCATAATACCAAGGTTTACCGTCGTCAACCTCAACTTCCAGAATTCTTTCTATCTCATAAGCAGGTTTACTTGCTGTTGTCAGTACCAACGGTCTCATCACTAACTTCTCTGGATTTTCCCAAGTCGCTGCTAGTGTAGCCAATGCGTCTGCCATCTGATTCTCTTCTCTCGGTAGGTGCTGAAACTTACACTCGGGGATAACCCGTGCCAATTCTCTGAGGTGAAGAAGGTAAGGCTTCAACCGTTCTTCCTTCAATTCCCATTCTCCTCGCATCTGCTGGACTACCAACATAGAATCTCCGTAGATTTCCACACACCCGGCCTTCAAGGCTATCAATGCTGTCAAACCAAAAGCACATGCTTCATACTCGGCCGTGTTGTTAGTCACTCTGAATGTCAACCTCTTGGCCAAAGGCAGAGTCTCTCCCTCATGGGTCACTATCACGATCCCGATTCCGGCTCCCTTGTAATTCACTGCTCCGTCGAAGTACATCTTCCATCTCTGAACTGTTATTGCTTGGATCTCTTCATCTGGAAACTCAAACTTATACTGATCCCCCTCAACAGGTTGCAATGCCAGAAACTCCGCTACTGCTCGTCCCTTGATCACTTTGGAGGTGAGATACTCAATGTCAAACTCTGTCAACAATACCAACCATCGGCCAACTTTCCCACTAGTGAAGGCACTGAATGAAGATATTTCAGAAGATTCTCCTTTGCCACCACCTGAATCTTGTAGGACTGGAAATAATGTCGCAACTTTCTGGAAGCCCATACCACTGCAAGACATATCTTCTCAACTTCCTGATACCGAGCCTCATACGGAAGCACTTCTTACTCAGATAATACACTGCATGTTCTACCCCTGTCTCACCTGCCTGTACCATCATACCCCCCAATGCTTCTGATTCTATAGCCCAATACAATATCAAAGGTCTGCCCGGTCTCGGAGGTTTCAATACAGGTGGCTTTACCAAGTACTCTCTGATTCTGTCGAAGGCGGTCTGACACTGTTCATTCCATCTCACTGGCTGATCTTTTCTCAACAGTTTGAAGATAGGCTCACATACCGATGTCAGCTTGGTAATAAACCGACTGATGTACTGAATCTTCCCCAAGAATGCTCTGACTTCCTTTTCTGTCTTCGGTGCATGCATTTCTGTGATTGCCTTGATCTTTTCGGAGTCTACCTCTATTCCGCCCATTCCCACTGTATGACCAAGCAATTTCCCTGATGTCACCCCAAACACACATTTCTTGGGGTTAAGCCGCAGGTTGTATCTGTCAACTCTCTGAAGGAACCTTTCCAATGCCTCAATATGCCCAACTCTTGTTTCTGATTTCACCATCATGTCATCCACATACACCTCAATCTCTTTGTGCATTAAGTCATGGAAAAGTGTAGTGGCCATCCGCTGATAAGTAGCTCCCGCATTCTTAAGCCCAAACGGCATTACCTTGTAACAATAAGTACCCCACTCGGTAACAAATGCAGTCTTGTGTTTATCTTCCTCAGCCATGAGAACCTGATTATAACCTGAAAACCCATCTGCAAATGAGTACATAGCGGATAAAGCCGCGCTATCAACCAGAACATCTATATGCGGCAAAGGGAAATCATCTTTCGGACAAACTTTATTGAGATCTCTGTAGTCTACACACATTCTGACCTTCCATCTTCTTTGGTACTGGTACTATGTTAGCCAACCATTCAGGATACTTTACCACTTCCAGGAACCCCACATCTATCTGTTTCTGAACTTCCTCTCTGACTTTCTCAGCCCATTCTGGTCTCATCCGTCTGAGTTTCTTCTTTACTGGCCTCATATTCAGATAAGTTGGTATTGTGTGTGGGCAATGTTTCTGTCTACCCCAGGCATGTCCTCATAGGACCAAGCAAACACTTTGGAATATCTGACCAACACTTCTTCTAGTTTCTCCCTCTCTTCGGAGGTTACTTCACTTGCAATCAAAATTTCTTTGGGGTTCTCAAGTGTGCCCAAGTTAAATGCAATAGTTCTGGCTGAACTGATGTCAAATATGCTTGATTCATGCAGAGTAAACGGAAATGACTCAGGCAAGTAAGCAAAAGAAATGTCTTTATTATTGGATAATGCGGAAGTACATTCAAATAAATCAGGAAGGTAAATGTCTTCATCATCTATAGACACTTCTTCCTTTGCAATCAGGTCTTCCTCTGGCTTCTCATCCTCTTCCAGAGTCAGGCTCTCTAACTTCATTAGCTCTTCTTCCCAACTCTCTGTTTCCTCAGTTCCCTCAGTCAGTGGCTTCTCACCCAACAAATCCTGGAAGATCTCAAACCCAGGTACCACAATCCCATTGACTTCCACAGGTTCAGGCTCTCCTTGATACCCTGAAGCTTTCACAAAGCACTCCATCAGCCTCAGGCCCTTTTTCTTGACCTTTGGCTTTTCTTCATCAGATATGTACCCCAAACCTTTCCGAGTAGTCTGTCCTCTGAAATCCGGCAATTTTGAACCTTTTCCCGGCTCAAACTTCATCTTCTCCATAATCCTAGCCACCCTAGGATCCACCCATTCCTCGAAAGTAGCTGACACCTGAAACCTCGTGAAAGGTTGTATCTCCAAGGCAGCCACGACATTATCTAACTCAGCCCGAATGGTAACAACTTCTCCCTCATACGGGAATTTGATCATCTGATGCAAAGTGGAAGGCACGCCCCCAAGTTTGTGAAACCAAGGCCTTCCCAACAATAAGGCAAAAGTGGCTGGGATGTCCAGCACTGTGAACTCAACCTCATCTTCAATTGGTCCTACCTTGACCATAGCCACAAAGGTACCCTCAACTCCCGCTTACTGTCATCATAAGCTTTAATAGTCATACTGGGTCCAAGTCTGTTGCTTTCATACCCAATCTTGCCAGAATTTTCAACGGGCACACATTGATGGACGAACCGTCATCCACCATCACACATGAAGTTTTCTTGCCCCTCACCTCGGCCCTGATAAATAGAGGCCTGTTATGATTTCTTCCCTCCACCGGGAGTTCATCCTCAGAAAAGGATATCTGCAAAGCTTCTTTCTGAACCGACCCAACAAACATTGCGGGGTTGGCATCCTCCGGTACCACAATCTTGCTCAAGGCCTCAACCATAGCCTGCCTATGCTCCCGAGATGCACATAACAGTTCCCAGATACTCACTTGTGCTCTAGTCTTCCTCAATTGCCTCAGCACTACATCCCCTTCAATATTTTCTGCAGTCTCAACCACTTCTCTACCATCTGTCAAAGCTTCCTTACCCTTCCGCCATATCATTGTAAAAACGACCGCTACGTGTCATTCCCCTTACTTCTTCCTCATCACTGCTAGACAATCAAGCCAAAAGTTTCTTTTCTGCTCAAACTCATCCTCACTAGTACTATCCCAGATTCCCAGGCAAAAGGCTTGAGGGTGAAAGGATTTCAGGACAAGGTCTTCTGGGAGGCCAGAATTGATCATGTAGGCTGGTGGTGGTACGGCACGGTAGTTGGGTAAGGGGTTTCTGTGTGTGTCAGGCTGTTTTGTTTATGGGTTGGGTATTTTCTTGGAGTCTATTAGGTCTTGGATTTCATAGCGGAGTCGGGCGCAGTTGTCGGTGTCATGGCCTTTTTGTTGGTGGAAGTGGCAGTAAAGGCTTAGGTTATAATGTGATGGTAGGGGATTGGGTAATGGTTTGGTATCCATGGGTTTTAAGAGTCCTTGCCTCTTCAATTTCTCTAGCACCTTAGACAGGGGCCTTCCCAAGTTGGAAAACTGCCTGTTCCGGATAGCAGCAATTTCAGCAGAAACGGGCTTTGTTCCCGATGTTCCCCCAATGGGCCTCCTGTTCAGACCATAGAATTTTCTATTCTCGGCCCTTCTTCTTCAATATCCATGACAGTTTCCTCAATTGCCGAAAGTCTGCAATCATGGAGGTCATCCTCCTCAACTTGCCATAAATGGAGGGCTTGGTGCCCTTGATAATCATCTTGATCTGATCCTTCTCCGAAGGCCTAGTCTGCATTTTCAATAACTGACCCCTCCACCGGTCCACATACTCCTTAAAACTCTCCTCCGCTTTCTGCTTAACATTCTCCAGATCACGGAGTGACAGATCGATCTCCAAGTCGGTGATATTGCTTCAGGAAAGCATCAGCTAACTCCCTCCAATCTTCCTTCACTTTCTTATCCAAACTGTGGTATCATACCACGGGAGCTCCTTCCAGCGACATTCCAAACATTTTCTGTACCTGGCGTTGAGATAAGCCAACTGAACTCATGACTGATACAAACTATCGGAGATGCCCCCTCGGATCCCCATTCCCGTTGAACTTAGCCATATCCGGCATCTTGAACTGTACCGGCAACTGTTCCTCAAAAGTCAATGTGTCATAATCCAGCAAGTCCTCATTCTTACCCTCATCTTGCGGGTAACTGACTCAACCTGATCCCGAAGTTTGTTAACTCTGCCTGAGACCCAGATACTCTGCCCGCTGCATATTCTGCCATATCATCAAAAGTGGGGGTATCATCCCCCAATCTGTTCGGAGGTTCCTGTGGTCTTGCATCCCCAGAACTACCCCCAGCACGAGACCCGGCTATACCAGCCACAGCAGTAGTCAAAGCCTGCAACTGTTCAGTGACTTTGGCGAGACTGTTCTCTAACTGATCCATACGGGACACCTCTCATTATCGGATTCCTCATACTTGTTTTTAGTGAGCCCTGTCCCTTCTCTAACCCAAACGGTATCTATGTTGTCTTTTGGAGACATAGATGGTGTTAACATGATATATGGATGCATGAGGTGCATGAGATGCATGTAACATATAACATACTAAATAAAATTCTCAAAAAATCGGCCTATTATCATTTTAGAAGCTTTTGGGACAACTGTCATAAGAGTGAACCCGTCCCAGTTTAAATGGCCCAACGAGTTCGTGTCTTATGGCAAAGAGCCCAACTAAATCCAAATGATAATATCCCGAACACAAGCACAAGGTGGCCCACCAACACTTAGACGCCTTTGGCCCAATAGTCATGGAATACATCCTTGTCCCAGTTTAAATGGCCCAACAAGTCCATATCCCATGACAAATGGTCCAAATGGATCCAAACGATGATGTTCCCAAACGCAATCATACACGACATAATAATTTTTACATAATGGCCCATCCACATTTCAGAAGCCTTGGGCCTAATAGTCATATAGTACGAACTTGCCCCAGTTTAAATGGCCCAGCAAGCCCGCATTTCTGACAATAGTCCAACTGCATCCAAATGAGGATGGTCCATAAGCACATTCTCAAGGAAATAATTGTTACTTTAACCATATAAACCGGTCTAGGGGTGGATTTGCAAGAGTATGGACAAAGACTCTCACCGGCGAAGGATAGCCCACAACTAGGTCTCCCCACTCAAGGGTTCAAGCGACCAAGTGAGCGTATCCCTTTTTATACACTAAGGTACGTGCCAATGAGCTATGGTGTGTGACGAACTGTCAAATGGATTTCCCGTTGTAGATTCCCCAGAGGGAAGGTGGAGCGAGGCTCACTTAAATACCCAAGCCTCTTAGGCTCTTATCGCTTGGTGTCATGAATAAACAACGAGTCCTCCAAATTAGTTCATCACAAAGGCTACGAGTAGATGGCCATGTAGGTGTCCTCACAGCTTTTCCTTCTAGAAAGGTAGTGAGTGAAGGAAGACACCAAACCATTACCTAGCCTTAAAGTGCCCTTGATTAAACCCTCACTTATCCACTATAGACATGGCCAATTAAAACATAAATCCACTCATTACAAGACAATTTTTCGGGGCCAATTCTCATATCCCCAGTGGAGTCGCCAGACTGTAGGACACAGGACCTGGGCGACGCCGTTTCTAGGCTTGCGGCACTAGTTGGGAAGTACGAAATAACATGGAGTCGCCACCCGGTGTGAACCGGGATAAAGATTTAAGGCCGCACTCACCCCTCGCAAGGGAAGACCTCAAACCGTTGGGTTCGGAATGGTCCCTTACTCATGTCACTTGTAATGAAAGGGTTTATGTAATAATTTAATCAGGCTTAAGTAACACTTATTTCCAAGAGTATCATGCTTCTAAATTCTCATATGCAAAATAAAACTTATGCACACATTTCACATATATCTCATATCTAAAATCGTGTGCTTAACATATATCAAAATAGCAACAAACATACAACTTTATTTGCATATTACATTCAAGAAAACACAAGCACACATATTAACCATACAAACCATACATATGGGCACTTTTCCAAGTGGTACGTGGAATTGTATCCCAAGTACAGACCGCACTACCGTCCATTCGGAATCGGCTACGGAATTTACGTCTGAGTTTCCATCCGATATACCACAAGAAATAATACTCAAATGTTATCACGACACAAGCATATGGATTGTAATTCATTAACATAGTTGTATTCATACATGTGGGGATGGCTACTAGGAAAACTATGCATGAAACTTAATGAAGATGACTCGATTCAGTGGGTGCGCGTTCGTGTAGCGTTCGTAAACGCGTTCGAACGGTAAATAGAAGGTTCGCGTTCGTGTAGCGTCCGAGAACGCGTTCGAACGGAACCAGACCTGATGCATTATGAAACTAAGACAGTGGGTGCGTGTTCGTGTAGCGTTCGTAAACGCGTTCGAACGGGAAACAGAAGGTTCTCGTTCGTATGGCGTTTGATAACGCGTTCGAACGGAAATGAAACAGGATGCTCATGTTCGTATGGCGTTTGTGAACACATTCGAATGGAAATGAGACCTGACACATGATAAGGCAAAAACACATGCGCGTTCGAGTTGCGTTCGTAAACGCGTTCGAACGGGAACAGACCTGATGCATGAAATGGGACGCAACACATAAACATAAAATAAAAGGGCGCGGCGAAGTACTGCCGTAAAGGTGGCCTTTTGGGGCTCTTGATCTCTCAAAGAGAGGACCTTTAGACCAACATACTAAGCCCATGCGCTCGACTGAATCATGCATACATAGAATGAAAAGCAATAATATCAAACATAGTGTGCCCGATTGAACGTATCTTGTATCCAACCGAACCACACATCAACCGGCGCGGCAAAGCCTCGTGGTAACGGGCTTTAGCCCATCCCCATAGGGGATCTCACATCGCACTTACTAAGCCCATGCGCTCGGTTGAATCATGCATACGTAGAATGAAAAGCAATAATATCAAACATAGTGTGCCCGATTGAACGTATTGTATCCAACCGAACACACATCAACCGGCGCGGCAAAGCCTTGTGGTAACGGGCTTTAGCCCATCCCCATAGGGGATCTACATCGCACTTACTAAGCCCATGCGCTCGGTTGAATCATGCATACGTAGAATGAAAAGCAATAATATCAAACATAGTGTGCCCGATTGAACGTATCTTGTATCCAACCGAACACACATCAACCGGCGCGGCAAAGCCTCGTGGTAACGGGCTTTAGCCCATCCCCATAGGGGATCTCACATCGCACTTACTAAGCCCATGCGCTCGGTTGAATCATGCATACGAAAATAAAGACAATCATATCAAACTAAGTATGTCCGATTGAACGTATTTCGCATTCAACCGAACACACATCAATCGGTGCGGAAAAGCATCGTGGTGAAGGATTTTAACCCTCCAATTAGGGAACCTTTCATCGCACTTACTAAGCCCATGCGCTCGGTTGAATCATGCATACGAAAATAAAGACAATCATATCAAACTAAGTATGTCCGATTGAACGTATTTCGCATTCAACCGACACACATCAATCGGTGCGGCAAAGCATCGTGGTGAAGGATTTTAACCCTCCAATTAGGGAACCTTTCATCGCACTTACTAAGCCCATGCACTCGATCGTATCATGGGATTAAACAACATGCAGAATTTAAATGACAAGAATTAAATAAACCAAAGCAACTCAAAACAAGAGGAGGTGTCGTTTTACTCAAGTGGTACGTGGAGTTGTGTCCCAAGTACAGACCACACTACCGTCCATTTGGATTCGGCTACGGAATTTACGTCTGGGTTTCCATCCTATATACCACAAGAGACGACACTCTTTCATTCATCCAATACCCACAACACGCATCATACACACAACAAATGCCACAAATACAGAAAATATAATCAAAATAAATAACCAGAAATTAAATAGGAATAAGTGTGATAGATACCCTCAGGTCTAACATTTTAAGCTGTCTCTCGGACTCGCGCTCCACGAAGATCGAAAGGGGATAAAGCTCCGCAACTTTTCTGGTTCACTGGTTTGCCTCTTCCTTTGCTGTTCGGCCACTCGAGCTACTGTTCCGACTCCGTTTTGCTGCTGTTTCCTTATGGTTTTGCTACCGTTCCCTCTGTATTTTCTGCTTATTGTTGGTGGACTGTTTTGGTGTTCTTTTTAGTGTGGTTTGGTGTGATTATTTCAAAGGTTCTAAGTTTCTTTTAGGTTACCGTTTTTAAGGGATTAAGGACTGTTTTGGGAGTGGTTTAGGTTGCTGTTTTTTGTGTGATTTTCGGTGGTGGTTAGGGATTGTTTTGGTGTGATTTTCGGTGGTGTGAGGGTAAGGATCAAGGGAGTGATATGCTTGTGATGTCTAGGTTTTCTTGCTATAATTCTTGTGTGAATTGTGTGTATGAGCTAGAGAGATTCGAGAGGAGGGATGGCTAGGTTAGGGGTTATTTATATAGAGAATGGCTAGGGCTTCACCTTGTCTCACAAGGAAGAGATTTTGGCATTAAAGAGGGGATAGGATTTGTGTGTTTAGCAAGGAAAGTCAAGATTGAGGGGGGGACAAATTTGGTTTAGACTAGGAAGTCAATACTTTTAAATTGGTGGATATCTTATTGAATTAGGAAGTCAAATATGTGATTGGCTTTAATTGGTTAAGATTGATTTTAATTAGGCATATCTTCTTTTTAGTTTTAGTATATAATATATTTGATTATTTATATTAGGCATGATTTTATTTTATGTTTTATTTAATTGGTAAATGATTTAAATATTTTATTTAATGTTTAATATTTATTATTTAATTTGGGATGTGTTTTATGGGCTTTGGGGGGCCAAATGGGCTGGGGTGTGAGGCTAGCAGCAAAACCAGAATTACCGGCTCCGTTCGAACGCCTCCTCGCACGCGGCACGAACGTCCGCAATCTGCACGAAGTTCGAACGGAGGAACGAACGCAGCACCAACGAAGACAGTGAACTTGTGGAATGAACTTGATGACATACTTTTCCGAATTTCCCCTTCCGACCTCCGTTTCCCGCAATATCCTTAGCTAAAAAGGCAGTGCCTCCAATTGAGACTCATCATCGGGTTTCACATGCGAAAATGCAATGCCTACAACTAGGAATTCTATTTTAGATATTGATTCCATATTCTTTAACATTCCTTAACAAAAATCTTACTCTAACCCATCAGACTTTTGACGTGAGATTTTAGAGAAGAGAAGATAAACAGACATATTAGCTCTTCGTGAACAAAGTATTTGCTTATTAGCAATTTCTTCTTTTTTCAACTTGCGTAATGCAATTTATCTTTTCTTTCATACAAAAAAATAAAAATAAAAAATAAAAAAGCCAAAGCTTTTAGTTCAAATTTCTTGTGAAAACAGATCCAAACGCATTCATTGAAATTAAAGTTAAGCAAATAATGGCCATGAACGCTCACACTGTTGAAAATATTAAAAAAAACATTTATTTTAGTCTTTGATCATGATTTTAGGGAAGAAATAGCTGACTCGAATTACTAAACTGATGTGTCTTCGAATTCTATTAATTAAAATTTAGATATGCTTTTATTTGAAATAGAGATTTCTGGTTTTGTGCGTAATAAGCTTATTATTGGTATTTTAATTTTTTATTTGAGTGAATGTTTGTATTTGGTTGATCATGTTGGGTTTTATTGAGACATTTTTTGTTTGTGCTATTTTACTTCTACTTTGGTTGAACTATTATTATTGTAATTTGGTTACTATTTTGGTACTTTGGTTGAACTATTTGGGTTATAATTTGTTTGAACTATTATTATTGTAATTTCAAAAAAAAAAAGAGAGAAAAATAACAGTTTGTGTTAAATAGATGAATAATTATTAGTTCCATTCCATATAATCATAGTTTTTAAAAAGTTACACTTTGATTCCTGCTCGTTCAAAAAGAAAATATAGTTGTAAATGTTGAGGCATCCCCACCTAACCATGATGAAAGATATAGCATTGGTAATTCGGTGGAGGGTGACTTGAACGAAAATGACTCAGGAAAAGAATGTGTCATTGAACTATATATATATTTCTCATAATCCGATTAAAAGTTGATTGATTAACATCATAAAAGCAAAAAAATTTATATGTGGTCATTTCAAATTTTTTAAATTCTTATGATATAAATTTTTTAAAATCCAATAAGTAAAAAATCATAACTTAAAAAATTGTAATAAAATCTTATAAGTCATTATATTCTTAAATAGTATTTTAAAATCTATTAAAATTATTTATTCATAAATAATCTTTTAAAATTTCAAATGCCGCTCGTACTCTCTCCTTGATGACTGCCATCTGTCCTTTCTTTTCACATCAGAATTCGAATTGTATCTCATCAGTCATCATCTGCCTGCCCTTACCTTACCAAACGGCTCACGTTAATATTTTATACACCTCACTATATTTTGTCTTAATAAAATCAAATTAATTTTTACAACTTATGAGTTTTAATTTTATGTTTTTAAAATTGATTACTTATAGAATCATAAAAACAAAAAGTCCCCATATGTGGGTGGTCAGGGGCAGCCTTTGCAAATTATTAAAATGAAATTTTAATTTTTAAATAATTAAAAAATATAAAAAATATATTATATTATTAAAATTTAAAAGCTCAATCAATTGTTTGTATGTACGGTCTTATCACCGCTTATGTGGGTAGTAACTAATGATATAAGAGCTGAAGAACCCGAAAATGCTTATTATAATTTAGAATGGTAATTGAGTATTAGTTCAATTTGGACGTATGTTATTTAATAGTTGATTTATAGTAAATCACTATTTGAGCGATTTGACTTGGCCGATTAAAATTAACATCAATATAGGTGATTTTGACTGATTAATTAGCGGTTTTCTACTTACAATTTCCAAAAAATCATATGATTTTGTTTTTAATCTATTTTTTAATTTTTCAATATCTTTTTTGAGGTTTTAATTGATGATTTTATATAAAATGGAGAAAGATTCCATTAAAAATAATGAAAATGTGAAAATAAATTTTAATTTTAAAGTAAAAATTATCGGGGTAATAAAACTCTTAAATTGTTTAGTATTTTTTAATCATTAATGAATGATTTTTAGAGAATTTTATTTAATCCCCGTTTCTCATAACATGGTCGACAAGAGAGGGCATTGTCATCTCCCTAAGCCTCATGAATTGTGCGTGTCATGCTATAAATCATAACTGAGTTGTATATTCTTGAATACATACATGACTGAGTTATATAATGCACATGAAATGCTTGAAACATGCTTGACATAACATAATTTGCATATATAAATTTTCGGCCACATGACCTAACATGGTAAATGCATATACATGCTAACCACTTGGATTCGTGTTCCTAATGATCGCAGTTGGTGTCCATCTTCTCCAAATTTTGTCATTTGCATGCATGAAATTCTGCAACATGAAAATGAAATGGAGAGGTAAGTCGTATGAACAACCCAGTGAATGAACTCTGAAAGTGAATACGATCTCATTCAAATTGAATTCATGGAATCTAAAACTTAAAATGCTGATATCACATACTGTGAATCTTGAAATTTAACTGTAATTTTTGAGTCGTGATCATAAACATGAACTATAAACTAAAACATGAGCGGAAAAATTGTAAACATGGTTAGTGAACTGTGACCATGAGCTAATAACTATAACATGGCCTGAGATTATTACCATGTATTGCAATTATAAACTTGAATTGAAAGCTGCAACCATGACTATAAGCATAATGTGTAGATTGTAAGACGTGACATGAAAACTATACAACGTAAACTGAAAACATGACTGGAAATTGCTTAACGTGAACTTATAAGCTTATATGTGATAACATATAAGCAACCTGAAAACATGACTTGAAACTATGAACATGACTTGAAGATGCACACTTGAACTGAAAATTAATTCATGAACTGGAAGCATGAACATGAACTGATACTAAAATTTGTAACATGGACTGAAAATATAACGTAAACATGAAATGTAAACATGAATTGGAAACTGTATATATGGACTGAAGTTGTAAACATATACTATTAATATAAACATTAGCTGTAATATGTAAAAATGATTGTAAACTGAATTTCATGAAAAATAACACCAATATCATAATCCGGGGGCGTGAAACCAACTTAGCAGGACCTACCACCGCATAAGCAGGGAACATGAACATGAATATGCCTAAGAGGGTCTCAGGATGACCATTAGGCCTGCTGAACGTAAGCGTACCGGGATACTATACATAAGGGGACAATACTCCACTGGTGATTTGAAAATATTTTATTTCTTGTTCTTGTAAACCTTTTATTGAAAACTTACACTAAGGATCATGGAAAATCATAAACTTGAAACGTATTTCATGAAAATATAACTTGAAGACATAATATATGGAAAACATGAATTAAAAACATGTAAGTCATGAACTTATAAACATGGAAGCTAAATCATGGGCTAGGAATCGTAAAATATAACACTTGACTTGAATATCATGAAAACGTAACTGTAAACATAAAGCATGAGAAACATGAGTTGAAATCTAGAAGTATGAACATGTTACATGAGAAATATGATTATAACTTATAAACATGATCTGTGAAGTAAGAATGGGTTCACAATCAGAAAATTCATATTCATGACTTGTAAACAGTGAGCATGATTTGAAAACGTAAATATAAACTAAAAATGTGATTGTGGTTGTAAACTATAAACGTGGAATTGGAAATAGTGACGTGAATTGAAAACATAAACATGAGATGCAAGCTATATATTACAAGACTAAACTTGAAAATATGATTTGTACAATGTGAAAACATGTACTAGTAACTTGAAAACATGAAGACGTAATGTGAAATAGTGGCGTGAAAACATGACCTGACTGATAAACATAAAAATATATTCTGATATCTTGACTTGACTTATGGATATGAAAACATGTTATGTTCTTTAAATATGAAAACTTGACGTGAACTGTAAATGTGAAAATATGACGTGTTCCGTAAGTGTGGAAACATAACATGACATGAACTGAAAATGAGATATAAGTCGTAAACTGGAAATCATGATATGTCTTGCAAATATGAAAATATAGTGCAACATATAAACGTGAAAACTTGACATGACTTGTAACATGTACATTGTAAATATAACATGAATCATGCTGAAAGCATGAAAATATGTTGCGATTGTTGGGGCAGTTGTGGGACCCTTAGGATCAGATCGGTGCCCCGTATAGTAGAAATGGATCTAACCAATGGTAATCAAGCATAGGTGTATTTTTAAAAATTTTAATGAAATACAATATTCTATTACGAGTGTTTAGGGAAAAATGGAGATAAATCGGAAGTCGGAAAAACCAAATCGGGATAAAAATCAGAGAGACCACGATCACCCGAGCCAAGTTTCATGTTGTTTGTGCAGCATACTACTAGCGTAGCATGCTGCCAGCGCAACGCAGCCTTCTCGACAATTTATATTGAGCTTTTTTTTTTCATTTTAATCTCTAAAACCTTAAACACTTTCAAAATCACCCAAAATAATTTTAATTTCAAAATCAACTACAACACATGTTATACAATAAACACACACACACACACTCACACACATAAATGTATTTCTTGGAATCAAAATACAAACCAAAATAGAATCCCACAATGAAATGACTTATGAACAATTCTAGTCACCCAAATATGGTCAAATGATTCTAGAATGGCAGCTATAACTCGACGCTATCAACTAGAGTTCCAAACTCTAATTTTATGTCTATGTCTAACAAACATTTTGACTCAATCACAAGCAAATTGTGTTTATACTTCCAAAGCATCCGTACACAATTAACTGGCTTAATTTCAACATCAATCTGTGTTATTGTGTATACAATACACAATTCAGCACCATATGTCTCACTAATGATAACTCACTAATGAAAACATAGCTTTTTGAGAAAATCAAACTTACGTAGCAAGTTTGATTTCAAGATTCAATCTTATTCTCCTTGTTGAAATTTTATGAAGAACTTCTAAAGCTAGCAAACTTGATTCTAATATCCAATCTCCTTCTCCTTATTGTTGTAGAGATTTCTCAAAACTTGCAAGCTTGATTCCAAGATCTAATCTTCTTCTCCTTATTGTTGTAGAGAACTTCCAAAGCTTCTCTAACAAAAACTTTTACTTATGCTAATTTCTCTAACTCTAGCTTGTTTTAGATTTCTCAAGCTTGATTCAAAACCTTACTCAAGATTGTCTTTTATAGAAAAACTTAAATAAATTTTAATTAATAAAAGTTCTAATCAATTTTTATGTGGGTTTAATCTAATTTGTCCAAATATGTATCATTATATGTGACTAGTCACCTTTGTCTACTACTTTGATTTAATTCAATTAAATCAAGATAAAGTTTAATAAATGGATTAGTTCATTGTTTACCACTTTGATGTAATCCAATTAAATAAGGAAAAACTTTTAATTATATATTTATAATTACCAAAATATCCTTCAGTGGTAGAGATATTTATGAAATTACAACAAATCACTTGTGTGATTTTGGATTAATCCAATTGGGTCAAAGTAAATAATTAATGTTATCCAATAACATTTAATTATTTCAATTTATAATATCAAATCTTATCGGCTACTCAAGTGTCCAACAAGTATACTTCATATTGTGGGACTCTCTAAGTTCAGACACGTTCGTCATATGAGTCTAGCTTATATGTACGCAATTCGGTCACCTCTGAATTCACGAAGAACACAAACGACTTTTCTGAACTATATAAGTCGAGGTCATCATATATGTTTAACAATCCCTTCGTCGTAGGTTATCCCATCTCATGTCGACATGTCTATAATTCTTTACAACTAATCAGAACATTATTTCTATTATATGTGATCCATCCTAGGTGATTGGCTTTGGCCAAAATCTTAAGAATCGTGACTTACTCACATGAATACCTAAACTCGTTATGGTACACATACGAGCCGACAGATCCTATCTTGATATGTACTTGATTAACGAGTACATCGGTTCACTCCCAACGAACATCTAGCACTGACCATGATGATGAAGTTGGTGCTTGGAGTGCCAATTCGAATTGTACATTTTATTATTTATTAATAAAATAACTACATTTTTCATTTCATACCTCATTAATGGTATTGTCATTATGCGTATTAGATTGATGTATAGATATGCTAAGAATGACATCGACCTTAGAATACTTTTGACACTAGGTGTAAACTATTTTTAAAGTAAATATTCCTAGTCGTTGGTTTTGGAATACGACCGAATTCCCATAACCTAGAAGACTAGCACATGTCGTATATTGGAATTGGAGTTCCAATGATTTAACGTGATGTACCATGAGTTTTGGAAACTTGTATAGACATGTGGGTATTCGTTGGAGCGAATACTGAATGACTCACAGGTGATTCCTAATAGTTGTAAGTACACACCATCGTCAATAGAAATCTCCTCGAGTCAAGTAGCATATGTAATCCTTTGACTATAGGATAACATTGATTTTGTGTGAGATCCTCCACACTCAGATGCCATGTATCTCAGAAACCTTTCATGGTCTGGCCTCTATATGTTCGTTGGGTGTGGACCGATGCACTCAGTAATCAAGTGCGAAGCAAGATAGGATCTGTCGGCCTATATGTGTACCATAAGGGGTTTAGGTATCCATGTTAGTATAGTCACGATTTTTAAATCTTTGGCCAAAGTCAATCACCTATGGTGGATCGCATCACTTATGAAGAATCGTGGATATGTCGACATGAGATGTGCGCCTCGAAAACTTGCGGTATATTCTATATTTCCTAAGCACGACTCGTATAACCTACGATGGAGGGATTGTTAAACATATGTGATGACCTCGACTTGTATAGTTCAGAAAGGTCGTTTGTGTTCTTCACGAATTCAGAGGTGACCAAATTACGTACATATTAGTTGGGCTTATATGACGAACGTGTCTGAACTTAGAGAGTCTCAATATGAGTCTCAATATGAAGTGTACTCGTTGAGCACTTGGGTAGCCAATTAATTTTGATAAAAGATAATAAATAATAAAATAAAAAGTATAATATATTATTCGGATTGACAATCTAAATACCAACTCCAACAAACTCTCACTTGCTTAGTGCCAATCCAGATGGTGTCGAAGTCTCATCTATTCCATATGTTTATCGAATAACTTAGGAGGTAAAGTCTTATTAAGCAGGTCTATTGTGTTGTCGTGTCCTTGAATCTTTAAGATCACAATGTCTTTTCGTTCAGTGATTTCTCTAATCATGCGATATTTTATTTCCACGTGTTTAGATTTGGAATGGGTTCTCGGCTCTTTAGCTTGTGCAATGGCTATGTTATTATCATAGTATAGTGGGATTGAATCACAATACTAGATACAATGCCAAGTTATGTGATAAAATTTCTAATCCAAACATCTTCCTTAGCAGCTTCTGAAGCCGCTATAAATTCCGCCTCAGTGGTGGAATCAGCTGTTAAGCCTTGCTTTGAACATTGCCAGCTAAGCGTATTGCCATTAAGGGTAAATATGTATCCGGATGTAGACATTTTATCATCTAGATATCCCTATAAATCGGAGTCTATATAACCCTTAACTTGTAGCTCATCTTCTCCATATATGAGAAACTTATCCTTAGTACCCTCAAGATATTTCAGGATATGTTTCACGGCTGGCCAATGTTCATTACCCGTATCAGATTGATATCTGCATAGCATACATAATGCTTACAATATAAGAAACATATGACAAGTTATACATTCTAACTTTTTCTTCCTCAGTCTGAGGTGTCATTTTCTTCCAAAGATGTAGGCCGTATCAGAAAGACACATTTACTGTTTTGCAATTGGTAAAATTATATTTTTCCAACATCTTATCTATGTACGTGAATTACGACAACCTTATAAGCTTCCTAACTCTATCCTGGTAGAGCATTATACTCAGTATATAGGAAGCTTCCCCCATGTCTTTCATGGAGAAGTCATACTTTGCATCAATCATATATCATTCTCAATGATAAAGATATCGTCTACATACAAAATAAGGAATATTATCATGCTCCCGCTAATTTTTTTATAAACACACGATTTTTCCTCATTCTTGATGAATCCAGATAATCTAATTATCTCAACAGAATGGCGATTCCAACTTCGAGATGCCCGTTTAAGTTTATAAATAAATTTCTGGAGCTTTCAAACCAAGTTTGAAGTCTCACTGGAACGAAGCTCTCTGGTTGTTCCATATAGATATCCTCATTGAGGAATCCATTTAGGAAAGTGGTTTTCACATCCATCTGTCATATCTCATAATCGTGATATGCAACAATGTTTAAAAGAATCCTAATGGATCTTAACATGAAGGCTGACATCAGACATTAAAATAGTAGTCTCTCATAAGGCCTTGATATTCTATTCGACTTACGTAGAACCTGTGTCGTAGATCCTTCATCTAATTAGATCTTCGGTTCCATCTTAGGTTCCTTAATGTTGGGATTAAACTAATCGAGTTCAATCTTTCTAAAATTCTCATTTTCTCTCAAAAATTCATTTTCAAGAAAAATGGCAAAACGAGCAACAATTACATTTCGTTACTCAGAATCATAGAATTGATATCCCAAAGAATTTTCAAGATATACAATGAACCTGTACTTATACCCCCCGGCCGCTAGTTTATCTCGCTGCACAACTCTAACCTGGACTTATAAACTGGGTTAACCGGTATGCCCGTTACAGAAACAGAAATCGGGCTTATTAATCAGTTTAATTACCAGTGGTTCCATGTTAAAGTGCAGTGTCACTGGTATGCTGGTTCCAGTGTTTATGTCAAAGGTATAGGGCCACCAATATTGTGATTGGCATATCAGTCTCAGTGTCCAAATAAAGGCAGAATGAATTTAAATGCTTATGAACTTGTCCCTAACGTCACATGTGGACGCATGAAATGAATATGACACATACGTCATGATACCCTCATTAAAATCGGGGTGTGATAATTTTTGCGAGAGAGTTTGAAATTTTTTATTCTCAACCATACAAAATATCAACTTAACCCTCTCCGATTAATCCTCAATTAATTTCGATTAATCTAAGAGCGATTTACTATAGATTTCCAATTAAATTACCCAGATGCATATATTTAAATTCATACCTAATGACAAATTGAACATTTCTCTCATTTATATTTGCTTTCAAAGCAGAAAGAGCTACTCTAAAAGACTCATCAAATGTTATTTTGTTGTTTAAATTGTGAACCACAACATCAAAATTTGTTCCAAAAGAGACATCAAATTGGATTTCCCTTCTCATTTTTCAACATTGAAAAGTAAATTATCTCTCTTCAAATAATATTATATAATATATTATCTATCCTCCTTATTTTTGGTGGTGGTAGTGAAAGTTATTAATAATAATTATTATTTAAAATAATATAAATAATAGTTGTAATTCTCAATAAATTTTTTTAACCTATAAATTATATTAAACTCATATACATTTCATTACAAATTTTACTAACATTTATCATTTCAATTTTACTCGTTTTTAATGGATTTTGTCAAAATAGATGAAATTAATTATCCAATTTTTTAACCAAAAATCTTAATTCATCTCGATTTGTTGAATAAAATTACTAGCCATTAAGAAAAACAATAGGAAATAGAATAAAATTTAATTAGATTTGAATAAGTGGAATGATGAATAATTTGTGTAATAAATAATATAATTTATAAGAAAATTAAATTATTTCAAAAAGATAAATTGAAGGATAATTAAATTTGTTGAAGTCAAAAAATTGAAGGATAGTTAAATTCCGTGAAGAGAAAATTGTGATTAAAATAATATAAATATATTTTTATTCAAAGAATACTTTATAATTAAATTTATTTTTCTACTCTTAAATTTGTTACACAAATAAAAAAATAAATTTAAAAAAATATTTTGGGGTTACACATAACTGCTGTTACGGAAAAATTATATTATGTTTCGCGTGTATATGTCATCTCTCACAACAGCTGGGTCTCATAATCATGTAAGACCCAACTACTATAAAAAACATGATATACACCCGAAACATGATATACACTTGAAA
Organism: Zanthoxylum bungeanum; assembly: GCA_019454045.1. Taxonomy (NCBI): domain Eukaryota; kingdom Viridiplantae; phylum Streptophyta; class Magnoliopsida; order Sapindales; family Rutaceae; genus Zanthoxylum; species Zanthoxylum bungeanum. Next base: position 4,867 of record SKCR01034815.1, on the reverse strand, counting down.
CATGATATACAACCTCCATTTTACGGCCGTCAAGCTAGTCTAAAATGCCCAAGTGAAAAAGCAAATGCGAACCAGGAAAAAACACGTGTAAAACAAGGGAAGCAAATAACTCACCCTGCTTATCCATAAAGTGTGAGAATATGAACTGAATACACTTTTTGACAGTTTCCAAAAACAAAAATAAATAAATAATCAGAGATGGGATAAGTATATTATTATTATTGTTAATTACGCTTTTTATACGAACGACCAATGGAAAACGACTTCTAATTTCACAATGAAAAGAACAGGGCCCCACTTTGCCTACCCACATTAAGGTTTTTTATTTTATTTTATTTTCTCTCTCATTGCACTTTTTTATCAGATTATGTCACATTTCCTGTACACACACGACCCACTCAATCCATCTTTTCTCTCTGTTTTCGGAGAGAGATTCTGGAAAGCTCCACCATCTTTATGGTTTTTTTTTTGGCTTCTCTAATTACTGATTTTATTTTACTCAAGGTAATTTCTTAACTTTTCTTTGGGAATTTTTTTGTCGTTATTTTTTTATATTTTTTTTATCTGGGTTGTTGTTGATTGAGTTTGTCTGGTTTCCCGTTCTCTGCTTTTGCTTGCTTCAGAAATATGGTGTTTGTTGGTTTTTTGATGTGTTCAATTTAGTGCTTTATAGAGGTTGGTATGCAAAAGCTTTCAAGTGATGTGATGATTTTTTTTTTTTTTTGTGCGAGGGGAATTACTTTTTTGTTTTTGTTTCAAGGTTTGATTCATTTGTTTGATATTTCAAAAGGAGATAAGATAGCTAGTTTTTTACTTTACTAGCTCATAATTCTGAGATAAGAAAAGTTTTTTTTTCTTTTGAGAAAGTTAAATTTTTGTTTGTTTGTTCAGGTCTCTGAATTTATTTGTTGCTAGGTAGATTGAATTTCAGGAAGCAAGTGTTTTTATGGATCAGCCTTTATAACTAGTAAAAGAATATAATTTTCTTGTTTGGTGCTGTTTCGTTAATTAGCTTGAGTTCATTATCAATTTGTTTGTTTTTGTGCATAAACCAGCTGGGTTGTCTAATCAGGGCAACAAATCTGGTGTGTATATACTTAATGATAAATTTCTGTGGGTTTGTACTGATTATTGTTTTTGTATGATATTTTTGAAGGTCGCAATTACAATTAAGGATCGCCACTGCTTCTCACGAAGCTACTATCTGTAGGTTGACTGATTTGATTTGGAAATATGGGTTACATATGTGATTTTTGTGGGGATCAGAAGTCAATCGTGTATTGCCGTTCTGATGCAGCATGCTTATGTTTATCATGTGACCGAAATGTCCATTCAGCTAATGCCCTGTCCGAACGCCATTCAAGGACACTTTTATGTGAGAGATGCAATTCACAACCAGCATTAGTTAGATGTGCCGAAGAGAGGATTTCCCTTTGTCAGAATTGTGATTGGACTGGTCATGGAACCTCTACATCAGCCTCAAGCCATAAGAGGCAAACAATCAATTGTTATTCTGGTTGCCCTTCAGCATCTGAATTGTCTTCAATCTGGTCATTTGTGTTAGATTTTCCATCAGTAGGTGAATATGCTTGTGAGCAGGAACTGGGTTTGATGAGCATCACAGATAACAACATGAAGAACTCCTGTGACCCTAATGAAGATAGAATCAGCCAAAATGTGTCTGGTGGTGGAGTTGAGGCCAGTAATACGCGTGACACAGATAAGTCAAATGTTTGGGTTGGGCCTTCATCTGTGCCTGGTCTTAATTCTGCTACCCAGAATCTTGAACAAACCCCTGGATCAGCCAAGATTCCAACTTTGCCGAAGGTAAATGCTATTTTGGAGTTTTTTGCATTGGTTGTTTAGAAGTTTCATAGAAAATTTCAAGTATGCAAATGCAACATATTTGTCCCTTGACAGTCTACACTATAGCACTGTCGTAAACATTTACCAAGCAGTGAAGTGGATTTTTGGTTTAACGATTCCAATTTCCATGTCTAGATTTGGAACAATAGGTTAATTGTGTGATGATGAGTGCTCTTATTGGGTTCTGCTCTGCTGTTCCAGGACATGTTAAATTGAATATCTTAGCATTGATTCTCAGACTAGGAAACCCATGGATATAGTGTCCAAGGTAGAGAACTAGGGAGAGGGAAAAACCTCACGAGAGGGGATAGAGGTAAATCCTCAATTGTTTTGGAAAGAGGAGTGAAAACAGAGAATGAGAGAATAATGAAGAAGAGGAAGATTTATATTCAAGGGGAACTTCTGTTTTATAAGAGAGGAAGAGGAAAACTAAGTAGGTCATTTATAATTTTATTTCATCCTAATATAGTGCTATGTGAGTCCTCGTGTGCTGGGCCATCTTTTATAGTGCTATGTGAGTCATTATAAAGGTTTAATTTCTAGCTCTAATGAAATACATCCTCTAGAAACGATACCTATTTCCTTATAATGATAATATCCAGAGAACATAATAGCACCTTAAATTCCGCTTATACAACATGTTAAATAGAGTCAAGTATCATTCTCCAATGTTCCCTAGGCAGTGGCGGTCCCTGTTGGGCCCAAGAAAAAATATATATTTATTTTTATAAATAAATTATTATTATTTGATTTATCATAAAAGGTCTTTCTAAAATTTTAAAACTTCAAAATATCAAATCTTAAAGCAAAAAAAATTTGTTTTCTAATTTTTATTTTTGTTAATTTTCTTAACCACCACTTTAAATCGATCGACCAACAGTTCACTCAGAGGGGTCCCAAATTTTTTTTCCAAAATTAAGTCTCTCATATCTAACAAATTATTATTATTATTTATTTTTTTTGTGTATAATGACTTTTACACTTTTTATTCTTTATGAATAGGGGTCCCGTTTCAAGAACTCGTCTATGGCCTCTCAAAATTTAGGACAACTCAGGGGCGTCCTTGAATTTAGCCCTCCTGAATCGAATTCCTGGCTCCGCTATTGTCCCTAGTTGAGCAGTTTCATGCATGACTACATTCTTGTTCAAAACAAGATGGTATATATTATTATTCATTTTAAAACTAGTATTATTTCATATATTGGAATCTGGAACTTGCTCGTTTCCCAAGTTTGAATTATCATCTAGAACTCAGATTTGAACTTGCATTTTTCTGGTTTAATTAGTCTCTTGTGTTGGGTTTTTTTCCTCATGAAAGCCAGAGTTCACCAAATTAAAATGAACTTATTCAGGTGACTGTTTTGATTCTGATTATGTGTTGATTTATCAAGAACCTTCACAAATTTTCACTTCATTAATATGCAGTTATGCCGTTCTGGAACAAAAGCTCTTGCATTCTGTGAAGATGATGATCTCTTTGAGGATTTCAATACGGATGAAATGGATTTGAATTTTGAGTATTATGGAGAACTCTTTGGTGTAACTCTCAACCATTCAGAAGAGCTCCTTGAGAATGGTGGAATTGAAAGCTTATTTGGGACAAAGGACATGTCTGCTGCTGAATCAAACTGTCAGGATGCAGTTGCTGCTGAGGTTTTCCCATCTTACTTTATACTGTGCACATATCATATGAAACTAATGGTTACTGGCCTGTTTTGTTCCAAATACTTTATGTGGCTTCTTCCTTCAAGTAGTGTAAATAGAGAAACTTACTCTCTTGATAAAACACATTTTATAAAAATTGAAAAGAACTAATTAAAAAGAAAACAATTGTTCTTTCCAATGTTTAAAAATACGGATAACTCCTCGAGGCGGCGAGGCGGACAACTCAATGTCAATACTAAAAATACTAAAAAAAATTAATAATTTTTGTGACTTGACGAAACGATGATACTTGATTAATAATAAATTTATTATAATATTTAGTAATTTTTGTAACTTATTTTTTTATTTAAATAATAAATAATTTTATTGTTAATAATAAATTAATTTGATATTATCCACAATTAATTTTTTTTGAAGATCATAATTAATGTCGATTAATGATATTAACCATTTGTAAATTTTTTTTTGCATATATATGATTATAGTAATAATACTTTCATTATTTTTATAATACAATTTGATACACGACTTCGTACAAAACTGACAGAATCACAAAATCCAGCAACAAAAATTGACTTCCTACAAAAAATATAAAAGATTATTAAAAGATTGACTTCTAGCATATACCATTCATATAAAAAATAAATAAAGAGCATGGCGGTCGGCATTTAAAGTGTTTTTCATAACGCCTCTTCATTTTTTTCTTCTTCTTCATTTCTTCATCACATAATCATTTTTCTCTTTATCACAGAATACCTCACAAAATCATTTTTTTCTTCTTCATTTCTTCATCTTCTTCATTTTTGGTGATGACGATGGTCTGATTTCTTAATCTTCTTCTTCATTTTCTTCTTCATTTCTTCATCATCTTCTCCTTCATTTCTACTGATGAAGACCTTTTTTTTTTATATCACCTCTTCGTCGCCTCACGCCGACGAAGCGGGTTAACACACAAAACCACCAGAGGCGGACGCCTCGACGCGCCAACGTCGCGAGGCGGCGACGCGGTGCCTCTGTCCGTTTTTTTAAACACTGGTTCTTTCATGTTGCTCTAATAATTGTTAATTTTTGGTTTATAGATTTCTCAATGTAATTTTGATCACATTGTTCTTAATCTTTTTCTTGGAGTCTGCAGTTTTTCTACTCAGATAAGTGCATGGCATGTTAGCCCTAGTTGTGCACCACCTGCATATATATTATCCTGCTTATCAGCTTGCGTGATATCTTTACTCATCACCCTATTCACAGTGATATATACTATATAGATTAGACAATTTTTTCTGTTACATAAATTCAAGGAGTACCCATCAAGTTTTCACTTGAACGTTCCTCAGTA